>WAAF01020604.1:0-30662 GCA_013400475.1 Tricholaema leucomelas
ACCTCCCACACCCCCAGGTCAAAAAGTCAAAGTGATGAAGGAGCACAGAAACGCCTGTGGCAGTTCAAAGCTGGCACAGCACAATACAGTGAGGGCAGCTGGTGGTTTCCAGGCACTTGGGGAGCTGTGGTGTACTGGAGTCTAAGGGACTCCTTGTGAGTTCTGGCAGCTGTACATCTCTCAGTAGATGATCATCTAGAGGTCACAGGTACCAAAGCAAAATGGATACACATTAGAAGTTATAATGGAAATCTTACAGTCATTGTAAAGTACATAGGAAAAAACAGCAGCTGAGAGCAGGAAGAAAGTGTGGTAGAAGCTAATGTGCAAAGACAGGACCATCAAACCAGAAGCTTTTAAAGGTTAGCTCAGTGTAGAAATCACTCATGGGATTCAAAAGAAAACACTTTTTACTTAAAGAAGTTGTAGAGTTGTAGTATTTGTGTATAGAATCATAGAATGGTTGAGGTTGGAAGGGACCTCAAGGATCATCCAGCTCCAACCCCCTGCCATAGGCAGGGACACCTCCCACTAGAGCAGGCTGCTCAAGGCCTCATCCAGCCTGGCCTTGAAGGCCTCCAGAGAGGAAGCATCCACAACCTCCCTGGGCAACCTGTGCCAGTGTCTTACCACCCTCACTGTAAAGAACTTCCTCCTAACATCCAGCCTAAATCTCCCCTCTGCCAGTTTAAACCCATTCCCCCTCGTCCTGGTGTTACCAGACCTTGACAACAGTCCCTCCCCAGCCTTCCTATGCTCAAAAGAAGAGCAATGTGGTTACACAGAAAATCATTGCACTGAAAGCCTGAAAACCAACAACCCACATTGCAGCAGTTTGTCACTAAATTAGGCAAGGATCACTATTAGCTGTTGGGCTACACAGAATCAAGAGTGGATGTCTGCTTATAGAGTCAAGGAAGAGCTCAAGGAATGTTGTCTGGGTAGGAGAGCAGGTGTGATGTTGAGAAAAGCAGGAAATTTCTGCTTGTATTAAAAGGGAAACTGACATTTTGCTGATGGCATTTTTCACTGGTAGTGAACACCACCAACCTTACAGTCACATCAGGAGGAAGGACAACTGCAGGTGCTTGATGAAATAGCAAATAAGCCTTTCAAAGACTGTTGAGGTCTTAATGACTCTTGGCAAAGGATCATACTCTTGACTCCTACAAGAAAAAAAATACAGAAGCCTACAGAAAGACTTTTTTGTCCCTGGATTAAGGCAGACTGGCCTTGGATAAATCCAGAAGTTGTAGCTAAAAGGTTTAAGTAAAGGCTTTGTTTAAAATTCTGTGGACAGAACTGAAGATTATTTTTGTTGTTTTGAGTCTGAAGAGGAAGCTGGAAAGAGAGACTAAAACAGAACCACAGAATCAGTCAGGCTTAGAAGTTGAAAAGACAGACTAAAACAGAATCACTGAATCAGTCAGGGTTGGAAGTTGAAAAGAGAGACTAAAACAGAATCACTGAATCAGTCAGGGTTGGAAGTTGAAAAGAGAGACTAAAACAGAATCACTGAATCAGTCAGGGTTGGAAGCTGAAAAGAGAGACTAAAACAGAATCACAGAATCAGTCAGGGTTGGAAGTTGAAAAGAGAGACTAAAACAGAATCACTGAATCAGTCAGGGTTGGAAGGTGAAAAGAGAGACTAAAACAGAATCACAGAATCAGTCAGGGTTGGAAGTTGAAAAGAGAGACTAAAACAGAATCACTGAATCAGTCAGGGTTGGAAGGGACACAAGGTCCAGTTCCAACCCCCCTGCCATGGGCAGGAACACCTTACCCTACAGCAGGCTGGCCAGAGCCTCATCCAGCCTGGCCTTAAACACCTCCAGGGATGGAGCCTCAACCACCTCCCTGGGCAACCCATTCCAGCCTCTCACCACTCTCATGCTCAACAACTTCCTCCTCATTTCCACTCTGACTCTCTCCACCTCCAGCTTTGCTCCATTCCCCCCAGTCCTGGCACTACCTAAAAATGGAGCAAGATGACAAAACCGAAGAAGTTGACAGCACCTTTAGTAAGGTATGAGGGAAGGTGACAGTACCTTCAGTACCTTCAGTATGGTATAAGAGAAGAAAATAAGACTTAACTTTTAGTAGAAACACTTAGTGGAAAGTTTCTAAGTTTCCTATACATTGATTATAGCTCTACACTAGAGAAAAAAAAAGGGGAGCAGCTTTTCATGTTTGCTTTTAGGAAGGACACCTTATATTCAGATTAATAATTCTCCCACATTACCAAGACCTACTCTGGAATGTTAGCACATGTTTGCTGCTACTGTTAAGAAAAGTCCAGGTTATTACTGAGGAAACTGTCTACACTAGAAGGATATTAATGCATCTACTAATGGCTAAGCACACTTGTTAATGTTTTAACACAGGATTTTTATCACAACAGGAGAGACAAAAAGCATGGCTACAAGTACTGAGAGGAAGGACTGCACAGCAGCACAATCATTTTCTGATGGTTTTGATAGAAGTCACTGCATGTTGACAAGGGGTACCTTAGTATAACAAACCAGACCAGCTCACACTTCTGGGGAATTTGTGCCACAAATTACAGCAGGAGAGGGAAGAAGAAAAAAAAAACCAAACAAAAAGACCCAAACCTCAGAAGCAGATTCAGAAAAGATTAAAAGTAAAAAGAAAACACAAAAAAAAAAACAATGAAGGAAATATTAATAAGTTCAGATGAAGCACACACTGAATGTTTGCTGTAGTTGACAAGCAGAGGTACCACAAAGGCTTCATAACCATCTAGCAACAGAAGAAGGCTTGCTGCCAGCTTCCAGTCTGGTATTTAAGAAAACAAAGGTTACATTGGATAATGACCAACTGTGTCAGGAAACACAGCTCACAGCCAGATACAAAGCTCAAATATACATAGAATCAACCAGGTTGGAAGAGACCTGCAAGCTCATCCAGTCCAACCTAGCACCCAGCCTTATCCAGTATCATAGTATCACAGTATCACCAACGTTGGAAGAGACCTCATAGATCATCAAGTCCAACCCTTCACCACAGAGCTCAAGGCCAGACCATGGCACCAAGTGCCACGTCCAATCCTGCCTTGAACAGCTCCAGGGACGGCGACTCCACCACCTCCCTGGGCAGCCCATTCCAATGCCAATCACTCTGCCAACAACTTCCTCCTAACATCCAGCCTCGACTTTCTCCAGCACAACTTGAGGCTGTGTCCCCTTGTTCTGTTGCTGCTTGCCTGGAAGAAAAGACCAATCCCCACCTGGCTACAGCCTCCCTTCAGGTAGTTGTAGACAGCAATGAGGTCACTCCTGAGCCTCCTCTTCTCCATCAGCAGCAGGCTCCCTTTCACCCTAAGAAAACAACCCCCCCCAAACCAAACAATAACAACAAAAAGAAACCCACAAATAGTTCTGTCCTCTTAAAGTGAATGCAATCAGCAGACCCCTTTAGGAGAAAAGTCTTCAAAGTATAAATCAGCTGTCACATGGTAATAAGAACAAAAATCTTTCTTTGGACCATCCTGAATTCTTGCAAAATACACACTATCAATTTTTCATCACTACAGATGAAGATCACAGGTTGTCAGGGGCAGCCTGCTGCCCAGGGAGGTGGTGGAGTCACCATCCCTGGAGGTGTTCAAGAAAAGCCTGGCTGGGGCACTTAGTGCCATGGTCTGGTTGACTGGATAGGGCTGGGTGCTAGGTTGGACTGGATGAGCTTGGAGGTCTCTTCCAACCTGGTTGATTCTATTCTAGGGGTTAGAAGGGACCTCCATAGTTCCAACACCCCTATCAGAGCAGGATGATAGAATCTAGTGCAGGTCACACAAGAATGCATCCAGATGGCTCTTGAAAGTGTCCAGAGAAGACGACTCCACAACCTCTCTGGGCAGCCTGTTCCAGGGCTGAAGAAGTTCTGCCTTGTTTTTGTCTACCCCAGCCTGCACACACATTGTTTGTCACAAGATAATCGCTAGCCCCAGATTTGCTAATTCTCGATGTGCAAGAGCACAAACCACAATTTAAAAGTCAGTTTATATGTATCCATATGGATGTGAATTTCTTTTGGTGACAAGTAAAAACAAAACTCTCTATTGCACATGATAATGCAGAACACAACTATGGCCACCCAATGCCATGGTACTGGATTACAGCCCAGGCTACAACCCCTTCAAATTTAAGAACTGCAGCATTTCACAGTGCCATAGATGGCAAAGCACTAAAATATTTACAGCCAATGAAATACTGCATCTAAAATACATCAAAATAAACTTTATTCTTACAAGAGAACAGTTCTATAACATTATATTCTGTGATAGTACAAGGGAGTCTTTTTTGTCTGTAACAGCTGATATATGCTGTTGGGTTACAAACACTGAAATAGTTCAAACTGAGGTTTTTCAAAAGCAGGTAAGGGATTTGGCTGTGAAATTCCCATGTCACTTAAGGAAGTTAGAGTACTCTGGATGCTAGAAGGAAGTTCTTCACAGAGAAAGTGATTTGCCATTGGAATGGGCTGCCCAGGGAGGTGGTAGAGTCACCATCCCTGGAGGTGTTGAAGCAAAACCTGGATCGGGGCACTTAGTGCCATGGTCTGGTTGACTGGACAGGGCTGGGTGCTAGGTTGGACTGGATGAGCTTGGAGGTCTCTTCCAACCTGCTTGATTCTATGATGATTCTATGATTGGCCAGGGCTGGGTGCTAGGTTGGGCTGGATGAGCTTGGAGGTCTCTTCCAACCTGGCTGATTCTATGATTCTATGATACTTAAATCCCATATTTGCCTTTGAATTGAAGGATCTTGCAATGCTCTACTGCATGTTTTTATCTTTCCTCAGTATAAAAATAAGCTTATTTCTCAAACAGAATGCTAACCATTACAAACCAAATAATCAGAAGTAGATGTACAGCAAGCTGTGTGATTGCTCCAGAATCACTAACTGACAGAACAAGGGCACAACAATTCCAAGGTCCTGTATGGTTATACTATGGCTAATAAAAATATCCATCAGTTAAAAAAAAGCAGGCAAGTGAAATGATAGTGAGAAAAATGCTAAAATACTTCTTCAGCACTGCACTTCCAGACTTAAAACATAAGTGTCTAGGTTTTGTATCTATGACCAGCCAAATTACTCTTTTATGCACATCTATTCAAAGCTTTTATTTTAGGAATCATGGCAGATGCCCTTAAACTGTTATTTAAAAGAGACTTCTGAGATAACTTTTATTGTTATATGAAATTTCTCTATCAGATGCCTTTTACTATTACATAAATTTCCTATAATGTCTGTCATGCACTGCAAGCTAAACAGCTAAGCTTACTGCTTGAATCATGCAGACCATTTTGTGCTAGCCCTGATAAAGGATGAAAACTGCACAAGAGGCTGAACAAGTACTCTGGCACCATCAGCACAGGTGAATGGGGGGTTTATTTTATAAATCTCTGTTGAACCAGGACAAAAATTTCTGCCCAACAATAACACTACTGCATACTTTATGCATCTCTTGAAACTTTGGCTTATTTCTTTTCTTTTTCAGTCCTATATGGCAGTCTCAGGTCTGTGCTACAAAGCAGTGTTAGACATTCAGCCTGCAAAAATGGATACAGCCCTCCTACAAATCACAGAATCAGTCAGGGTTGGAAGGGACCACAAGGATCAGACAGTTCCAACCTCTCTGCCATGGGCAGGGACACCTCACACTAGAGCAGGCTGTCCGCAGCCTCATCCAGCCTGGCCTTAAACACCTCCAGGGATGGTGCCTCAACCACCTCCCTGGGCAACCCATTCCAGGCTCTCACCACCCTCATTCTGAAGAACTTTTTCCCAGCATGCAGCCTGAATCCCCCCATTTCCAGCTTTGCTCCATTCCCCCTAGTCCTATTACTACCTGACAGCCTAAAAATGTCCCTCCCCATCTTTCTTGTAGGCTCCCTTAAGATCCTTTGTATAGAATGGACAGTGACAGGAATCTTCATCCAAGTCAGTTTCTATGGAGCTGTTTTGTCTCAGTGATAGTTGTTTTTTTAAAAGACCTATGTCTGAGAAAATCAGCAAGATTTAAGGTCTATGTCTGAGAAATTCAGCAAGATTTAAGGTCTATGTCTGAGAAAATCAGCAAGATTTAAGGTCTATGTCTGAGAAAATCAGCAAGATTTAAGGTCTATGTCTGAGAAAATCAGCAAGATTTAAGGTCTATGTCTGAGAAAATCAGCAAGATTTAAGGTCTATGTCTGAGAAAATCAGCAAGATTTAAGGTCTATGTCTGAGAAAATCAGCAAGATTTAAGGTCTATGTCTGAGAAAATCAGCAAGATTTAAGGTCTATGTCTGAGAAAATCAGCAAGATNAACATTAAGGTCTATGAGAACATCAGCAACATTTCAAAAGGTCCGTGTCTGAGAAAATCAGCAAGATTTAAGGTCTATGTCTAAGAAAATCAGCAAGCTTGGGCTGCAGAAGTGACTTTTGCAACAACCATTAAAACAAGGAAAAGAATATTACCTTCAGTTAAACTTTAAATCAATCAACTAGTGAAACCCCTCGTTTAGCAGAAGCAACCATCGTTTCAGTGACACCGGCAATCTGCTCGGTACATGTCAAGCATGGTGTCTTCATTGCCACCTACCCAACTACTACAGTTCACTGAACAGCTCATTCACAAGTTACAAGTCGAGCTGGAGCCAGGAAAAGTCAATTTCCACCTCCCAGTGGATAAATTTAAGAAAGTAGGCACAAGGATTAAGCAGCCTGAGAACGTAGCGATCTGAACCAATACAAACCACTCTTGTTTCCATGCCTCTACACCGACATTCCACCCAAAGGCAACGCTACACTCGAACCGAGAGAAAACGAAACTGAAATACGCCTCCTATGTGAGATAAAAACACAAGAAAACGAGCGATACAGCAAGAACACGCTTGAGAAACCAGATCCAAAAGAATCAAACACAACACAACTCAAACCAGCCCGGTGAATTCGCTCTTATTTCCTCCGCCTTTGAACGAAGTTCGCCTGTGCTCCATGAATGGAAATGTGTAAACAAACGTGATCGCCCTTCTCAGCCTACTACACCCATAGCAAACCTACGGGATGAAGCAGTGACTTCCTCCAGCCTCAAATGCTTTCTGTACGTTGTGTTACACCTAAGGCTAGCTGAGAAAGGATACCTAAGAAAACGAACGCCAGGGCAAGGTGCAGACTAAAATGGAGCAGCGTGTGTGAAGTGCAGAGCTAGCAGCGCAAAGTTTCTTTAGAAATGGCTACTCGGTGGGCTCGTCAGCTCAGAACCAACACCTGCCAACACCTCCTGCTTCGGGTCCGAGCCAAGCCCTTTTCCCGGCGACAGTCATAGCCAGAAGGACGACACACAATGATGCTTCACACAAGGCCACCTCAGAAGTCCTCTCTCCCGAGGTCAAATTACTCTCCTTTGACAGGGCGAGAAAACGGCGAGCAGCATCGCAGACCTGCCACCATCGCTGGGGACTTCGTTTCGTCCCACTACCACTTCATCGCCTTCTCTTTCAGGATGGCAAAAGCTCCGCTATCCCCCGAGGGTACGAGATAGGAAAGGGAGAAGGGAAGGGGGGGCGGAGTGGGATACTCAAACACAGAGCAAAAGCCCCGCGCAGACGGGACCCGGGACGGAGTTTCAGCTCCTCTCACACCCTCGGCAAAGAAGCGGAGCCTCCATCTCCCGGACTCCCTCTGCCCCGCGCTTCGTCTCCAAGAGAGGAGGGGTGCCAGAGCAAAGGGGACAGAGGCTGGGGGGGAGAGCCTTGGTCCGCCACCGCCAGGAACAAAGGGCCCTTCGATAAGCCGAGCCGCAGAGCACAACAAAGGGGCCTAGAGACCGCGAGAACCGGAGCGGCCGCCGGGGAAGGAGGGAGGAGAGGCGGGGGAAGGGGATTATAGGCCCGGCCGGAGCGGCTGCCGGCGCTGGGGGGGCACACCGCCTCCTCTCGGCCCACAATGAGCGGCGGAGGCGTCAATCGCACCGCGGCGCCCGGCTTGGAGCACTAACTCCCGGGCCCCCCCCACCTTCAACCGCCCGGACCAACAGTCGCACCGGGCCGTTGACTGCGGCTCCCCGGCGGCGTCCCGGTGGGGGCGGCGCTGCAGCCGCCCGGCCCCCCGCGCTCCTTCTCACCCGGGCATAGGCACACACACAGCCCACAGGGGAGGGGAGAACGCGGGCGGGGGCAGGGAAGGAAGGGAATGGAAGAGGCGGCCTGACCTGGCAGAGCTGCTTGCAGTACTCGGTAGCCGCTTGCACCGCCGGCTCAGGGCTCTCCCGCAGCCCCGTCTCTAGCTCCACTAGTCGCTCTCGCAAGCGCCGCAGCTCCAGGAGGTCGCCACCTAGGCTACCGCTCTCTTGCTCGGCCTCCTCGTCCGCCATCTTCGCACCCCGCTCCGTCGCGTACGCAGCCCCCCCCCGCTCTCTGCCTCGGCCTCCCGGCCCCCCCTCGGCCCCCCCCGCGCTCCGTTGCCAGGTCACGTGATTACACAATGCCACGTTCCGGGGAGGGGTCACGTGCCAGAGAGGACGGGGCGGGGGGGTGTGGGGGGGTGTGGGCCAGCGCGCGCGCGCACACGCGCTCTGTTCCCCGCGGCGCAGGACAGGGCCGGGGGCGGGGCCAGAGAGAGAAGGGGGCGAGGCTCCGCGGGTCACGTGACGCTCTCCCACGCGCCTGCCGGCCGGGCGGCCACGTGACAGCCTTCCCCCTCCCCCCCCCCTCCCGCCGACGGATTTTGGCGGCAAATGGCAGCGGAGAGCGCTCGGCCCGGCCCGGGCCTCACCGCTGCCCCTCAGGCTCGGAAGGCAGTGACAGTTTATGCACGGCCTGCTTGTACCAGAGCGCCTTAGCCGTCACTGGCCATCACTGTGTGCAAAAGGAGCCTGAATGGGGCCACATCCAGTTGGCAACTGTCTCTAGTGGTGTCCCCCAGGGATCAGTGCTGGGCCCACTCCTGTTCAATACCTTTATTGACCATCTGGACCAGGGAATTGAGTCCATCATCAGTAAGTTTGCAGATGATGCCAAGCTAGGAGCAGGTGTGAATCTGCTGAAAGGTAGGAGAGCCCTGAAGAGGGACCTTGCCAGGCTGGATGGGTGGGCAGAGGCCAATGGGATGAGACTGAATAAGGCCAAGTGCAGGGTTCTACTCTTTGGCCACAACAACCCAAGCAGCTCTACAGGCTGGGGACAGAGTGGCTGGAAAACAGCCAAAGAGGGACCTGGAGGTGCTGGTAGATAGTAGCTGAAGATGAGGCAGCAGTGTGCCCAGGTGGGCAGCAGAGCCAATGTCATCCTGGCCTGGCTTAGGAACAGTGTGGCCAGCAAGACCAGGACTTCTGTCCCTGTGCTCAGCACTGCTCAGGCCACCCCTTGAGTGCTGTGTCCAGTTCTGGGCTCCTCCATGCAAGAGAGATGTTGAGGTGCTGGAAGGTGTCCAGAGAAGGGCAGCAAGGCTGGGGAGGGGCCTGGAGCACAGCCCTGTGAGGAGAGGCTGAGGGAGCTGGGGGTGTGCAGCCTGGAGAAGAGGAGGCTTCTCTTAAGCAGCCAGCAGTGAGAGAAGGTGCACTGTGTTAAGATGGGCATTTCACATCATCTGAAAAACGAACCCTGGTGTTTAGCACTAACTGTCATCAGAATTTTTTGAGTGGAAGAGGCTGTGTCTACAGACTGCTCAGTGTGGCAGCCAGCCCTGCTTAGACTGAGGTTTAATCCAAGATCCTACACCTGCTTACTTAATCTTGTATGACCACTGAGTTACTCTGTTCTTTTCTTTTGCCACAAGGAAAATTTGCTTTACCTACTTATTTGCACACTGCTGAAAGCTGAGGTATATGAGGGAATTAATACTAAAGCAGAGCTGTAAAGAAAAGAGGTTCCTTTGAGATCCCACAAGTGTTAGTTCACGAGTGTAGACATTTCAAGTGGTAGCATTGAAATCCAACATTTTGAGACAGGTCTGGGGGTCTGGTCCAAAACTGACATAATTTGGAGTCATAGCAGTAAAGGGGCATGCTTCCAGTTCTCCATACAAGTATCCAAGGGAGTATTTCCCATTGTGAGCTTGAAACCTTTTAAGCTCCTGATTTTTACAGCATGTAAAACACATTCTGTTCTAAGCAGAAACCTTTCAGCTTCCCCATTTAAAGCTTTAATGTAGTACCCCCACAAAAAAAATCTGACCAGAAATTGCATATTCCTCACCACCAAACTGCCTCTAACAGTAGTGCTAATGAGTGATGCAAATACTAGAAACAGTTGCACAAACATCCCATTTATTCTTTTCTCAATCGCTTAGCTGCAGGAGCTAAAATAACCTCCTCTGGATAACTCTTTGGTCCTGTATTATGCCATTTGTAATGATTTTCACTAAGAGAGTAAACCACAATAGTCAAATTCATAGTGTGTCCATGTTTTAGCTTGCTGTCTTATTTCTTCCTTGCCCAAAGGGTTTTTCTGAGTTGAGTCCAGGCCAAGTAAGAAGGAGAAATAGGAAGCATTGAGTTTCTTGCTCGTGCAGGTTAGCACTTGGAGATGGTTGAGTAAGGCTTTCTTTGAACACCTCCAGGGTCGGCGACTCCACCACTTCCCTGGGCAGCCCATTCCAATGGCAAATCACTGTGAAGAATGGTTAAGAGTTTTGCTTATACTGGAGCCAGTTGTTGAAAGGAGGACTATTAACTGTTGGAGGGAAGAGGTCATGTTAGCAAATGATGGGGAACAAAAAGTAGAACTTACTTGAAACAGTATTGGGGAAATCACAGAATCACTGAACTTTAGAGGTTGAAAGGGATCTCCAGAGCTCATCCAGTCCAACCTCCCCTGCCAAGGCAGCATCACCCAGGGTAGTCCACACAGGAATGCAGCCAGGAGGGTTTGGAAAGTCTACGGTGAAGGAAACTCCACAACCCCTGTGAGCAACCTGTTCCAGGGCTCTGTCACCCTCACTCTAAAGACGTTTCTCCTCCTGTTGAGGTGAAACCTGCTCTGTTCCAGTTTGTATCCATTGCTCCTGGGCTTCTTGCTGTGCAGCACCCAAAATGTGGCAAAGAACTTCTATTACAGAGCATGAAGATGTGCAAGGGATGTTTAGAGTTAAGCTTGGAGACAGGAAAAATACTACTTGAAGCAAAAGTGAGTTGATAACTGAGGTTCTTAATTTCAAAATTACAAGAAAATAAGGGAATGAGTTAGCAATAACTGCACCTAGGTGGTTGAGGACTTGCATGTGGAGAAAGCTTGGCATCTGTCAACTCTGTCTGCAAAAAGGTATCTGGAATTCATATCTCAAACAAGAGGGACAGTCAGTCCCAGCTGAATAAATAGCCACTTCAAAAGGGTTTTGGGGAACAATCAAAAGCTTGAAAGGAATGCAGGGAAATTATTTGCTTGAAAAATAATAAGAGTAAGAATAAAGTGAGAATTGTCAGAAGCCCAGCTGAGTTTCCTTAACAAAGGAAATTAAAGCAGGGGCTAATGAGAAAGAAGATATGAAAAGGAATGTTTCCACATTTGAGATGAAAGCAAAAAACCTCACAGTCTATCACATGCCCATCTGAAACTTCAGAAGATCTTTATTCAGCCAGAAATTTCCATTAATGATACAGGTACAAAAAATATGAGCTGTAATAATGGAATGGACAGAGTCACAGAATGTCAGGGGCTGGAAGGGACCTCCAAAGCTCACCCAATCCAACCCCCCTGCCACAGCAGCATCACCTAGAACGGATCACACAGGAACACATCCAGGCAGCTCTTGAATAGCTCCAGAGAGGGAGACTCCACAACCCCCCTGGCAGCCTCTTCCAGGCTTCTGTCACACTCACAGGGAAAAAAGTCCTCCTTATGTTTAAATGAAGCTTCTGATGCCTCAGCTTCCACCCATTGCCCCTTGTGCTGGCACTGGGCATCACCCAGCAGAGCCTGGCTCCAGCCTCTTGGCACTCACCCTGCACATCTTTATAAACATTGATGAGGTCACCTCTCAGTCTCCTTTTCTCCAAGCAGCACAGCCCCAGCTCCCTCAGCATCTCCTTGTAACAGATGTTCCATTCCCTTCAGCACCTTCGTGGCTCTGTGCTGGACTCTCTCAAGCAGTTCTATGTCCCTCTTGAACTGGGGGCCCAAACTGGACACAATATTCCAGATATTGCCTCAGCAGGGCAGAGCAGAGGGGCAGGAGAACCTCTCTCAGCCTACTAGCCTCAGCCCTTCTAATCCACCCCAGAATGGCATTGGCCTTCTTGGCTACAAGAGCACATTGCTGGCTCGTGGTCAACCTTCCACCATCTAGGACCCCCAGATCCTTTCCTTCTTTACTGCCTTCCAACAAGTCAGTCCCCAACCTGTGCTGCTTTGTGGGGTTGTTCTTTCCCAGGTGCTGGACTGTACACTTGTCCTGGTTGAATTTCATTCCATTTCTCCCTGCCCACCCCTCCAGCCTGTCCAAGTCTCTCTGAATGGCAGCACAGCCTTCTGCTGTGGCAGCCACTCCACCCAGTTTGGTGTCACCAGCAAACTTGCTGCCAGTGCACTCTGTGCCCTCATTCAGGTCATTGATGAATAGATTGAACAGAACTAGTCCCAGTACTGACCTCTTTGGGACCCTATTAGTTGCAGGCCTCCAACTGGACTCCAACCCATTGACCACAATGGGACACTTTCTGATGGCTGAGGGAATAAAAAATGGGACACTTTCAAAAGGGGAGATATCAAGACCAAATGAACTTGAGAACCCTGCCAGAGCAGGACCATCCAATCTAGCTCAGATCACAGAGGAACACATCCAGACAGGCCTTGAAAGGCTCCAGAACAGGAGACTCCACAACCTCTCTGGGCAGCCTGTGCCAGGGCTGTGGGACCCTTACAGTCAAGAAGTTCTTGCTCATGCTGAGCTGGAACCTCCTGTGCTGCAGCTTCCATCCATTGCTCCCTGTCCTATCCTAGGGAGCAAGTGAGCAGAGCCTGTCCCCCTGCTCCTGAACCCCATCCCTCACATCTTCATAAACATTGATCAAATCCCCTCTCAGTCTTCTCTTCTCCAGACTAAGCAGCCCCAGGTCCCTCAGCCTCTCCTCATCAGGCAGTGCTCCAGTCCCCTAATCACCCTCGTAGCCCTCTGCTGGACTCTCTCCATCAGATCCCTATCTCTCTTGAACTGGGGAGCCCAAAAATGAAGGCAGTACTCAAGATGGGGTCTCAGCAGGGCAGAGTAGAGGGGAAGGAGAACCTCCCTTGAGATGGTTTTATGGATATGTTTTCCCTCCATTTCATTCTTTCCTTGTTCAGAGAAGGGCCACCAGGATGCTCATAGGGCTGCAGCTGCTCTGCTATGAGGACAGACTGAGGGAGTTGGAGTTGTTCAGTCTGGAGAGGAGAAGACTCCAAGGTGTCCTTATAGTGGCCTTTCAGTATCTTAAAGGGGGCTACAAGAAAGCTGGGGAGGGACTTTTTGGGATGTCAGGTAGGGATAGAGCTGGGGGGAATGGAACAAAGCTGGAAATGGAGAGATTAAGACTGGATGTTAGGAAGAAGTTCTTCAGCATGACAGTGGTGAGACTCTGGAAGGGGTTGCCCAGGAAGGTGGTGGAAGCCTCATCCCTGGAAGTCTTTAAGGCCAGGCTGGATGAGGCTCTGGCCAGCCTAATCTAGTTTGAGATGTCTCTGTCCATGGCAGGGGGGTTGGAAGTGAATGATCCTTGTGTTCCCTTGCCACCCTGACTGATTCTATGATTCCATGGTTCCATGATGCTATGATTCTGTGATTCCATGATTCCATGATTCTATGGTTCTGTGATTCTATGATTCCATGATTCTATGGTTCTGTGGTTCTGTGGTTCTATGATTCCATGATTCTATGGTTCTGTGGTTCTATGATTCCATGGTTCTATGATGCTATGATTCCATGAGTCTATGATTCCATGATTCTATGATTCTGTGATTCATTCCCTTCCTCACTTGACAAGACAGGCAATTAAAATTAGGAGAGTTCCACAGGAACACTTTTATTTATCAAATCCCTTGTCTTCATCCTCTTTTTCATGAGCACAGAAACATCAGGGATTGGGCATCAGGATAGGGCAGTTGTGAATAATTTGGGGAGGTGGGGAGAGGGATTACTTAAATTAATAACTGTGAATATCCTGAGCAGTGGTGAAGGAAGAATTTATTGGTAGGTGTGAGGTCAGTTGAAAGAAGATTCTGTTTTTCCTGCTGATCTGTATTCCTGACTCTTGGCTTTTTGAGCTGTTTTATAGGCAGTTTGTTCCCTAGTAGTGGCACACAGCCCTTTGCTGTGATACAGCATAAAAATGCTTCCTCTAAGTATGTTTTATAGCAACCTATTTATTCTTTTTAAAGGCTATTTCTGTGCATTTTCCAGCAGATTAAGGCTGAAAAACCCTTGCTGGAATACAGCTCCTGTTGTCAATAGAAAGAAAAAAGGTACAGCCTGCAAAGGGCACAAGGAGGAGGTAGAAGGATGGATTTTAAGCATGGGTAGCATAAATGCTCTGTAATCCCTTCCCATTCTCTGCCTGATGATGAACTACATGTGCTGCCTGTTACAGCAATATTGATTGCAATCAGATGATAAAATCATTGCATGGAGAAAGAAACCACTGCAGTGAAAACGACAAGGAGGAAATGTGATGAATTCTTGATTCAGAAATGATTTCTTGGAATAATGGTGAAGGAAAAAAAACCCAAACCCTGATAGCTGAGAGTTAATCATGTGAATAACAAAATGCTCTGTGTGTGTGTGTGTGTGGGGGGGGAAATCAACCAAACCTTCTTAAAAATGAAATCAATTTAACATTAAGTATTTTTCTCCAACGTTTTATTATCTTCAGACTTCCCATCAACAGTTCATATGCTGCACGCTTGCCTCACTCTCAGCTTTAGCTTTCCTTGCAATTAATCCACTGGTATTATGGTGATGGAGATTCTTGCTGGAATGCATTAAATTCCTCCTTTAAATCCCCCCTGAGGCAAACCACTTGAAAAATATTCCTTTTGTCTAGGACACACAGTTTAGTAGCTCTCTTCTTCCAGTGAGCCAGCAGTTCTCTTGGTGGGGATTTATGTATACTCTTTAAATGCAAAACCTGCATGAATTTATTCTACATTAAAAGATCTGAGATGTGCATTCCTTTTCTTGGCTGGGATTGGCTAAGGGAAATGTAGATCTGATCATAGAAGCATCGAATGGCCTGGATTGGAAAGGACCTCCAAAGGTCATCCACTCCAATCCCCTCTGCACTCAGCAGGGACGTCCTCAACTTGTTCAGGTTGCCACAGCACTCTCCAGCTTCACCTTGAATCAGGGATGGGACCACAACCACTTCCCTGGGCAACTTGTTGCAGTGTTCCAGCAGCCTCCTGCTGCAGAACCTGTTCCTAACATCCAATCTCAATCTGCTCTGCTCTAGTTTGAAGCCATTGCCCTCCTCCTGTCCCTGCAGCCCTTTGCAAACAGTCTCTCTGCAGCCTTCTTGCAGCCCCTTCAGGCACTGGCAGGCCATCTCTTTGGGACAAGAGAGATCTGGAGGTGCTGGAGTGTGTTCAGAGAAGGCCCACGAGGGTGATCAGAGGCCTGGAGCTGCTCTGCTGTGAGGAGAGACTGAGGGAGTTGGACCTGTTCGGTCTGGAGAGGAAAAGGCTCCGAGATGACCTTATGGTCACCTATCAGTATCTTCAGGGGGCTACAAGAAAGCTGGGGAGGGACTTTTTAGGCTGTCAGGTAGGGATAGGACTGGGGAGAACTGAACAAAGCTGGAAATGGGTGGATTCAGACTGGATGTTAGGAAGAAGTTCTTCAGCATGAGGGTGGTGAGAACTTGGAACAGTTTGCAGGTTTCTTAGGTGCTGCTGCAATGCAGGTTGCAAGTAGGGTGACCTTTTTTTGTTCAGCTGGGTGAGCTGATGGCTAAGTTCCTCTGTGAGTGAGGGTAACTGCAAGCTGGCAATGAAATAGTCTCTTTTTCTTCAAAATCCCTTTTCCAGCTACCTTTCTATGTAAGTGCATTTTACTGTAAACATTATAAGTTACTTCTTGCTTGCAACGATTTGGTTGGAGGTTGATTAATTGAAGCAGGTTCTTCTGCTTCCATTGGTAGAAAGCAAGAAATACAGTTCCATGAAACAGGAGAGAGCAGAAATCTCTGCTGACAGAAGAGGTGATACAGAGGGCTTAGGAAAGTGCTCAGATTTGGGGCTAGAGAAAGATAATAGCTGATTGTCTGAACAATTATTTCTGTGTCAGGTAATGAGAGTTAACTGAAATTGCCAGTTGTATAAATGAGGTGTTCTGCATTACTGATCAGGTCTCTTTGTTTTAGGTGCACTGTAGGAGTAGGCATTTCACTTCACTTACCACATCTAAATCTGACATGCAATGATCCATGCCTGTGGTAACTAATTCTATTCTTTTTTTTTCATTAAAGAACTAAATACTGAAATCTGTTTAAAGCAAGGGTACATCATCCATCTCCCGTGGCCTTGCAGGGACATATTCATTGGCATAATCAGTTTGATCAGTAGTCTGTCCAGCCTAGTGGTTTACTGCTGTGATAATAAGCATTTACTGGTGCTGGAATCTAACAGGCCTGATTACTTCACAGAATTGTCAGGGTTGGAAAGGACCCCAAGGATCATTCAGTTCCAATCACCCTACCATGGGTAGGGACACCTCACATTGTGAGCAGGTTGCTCACAGCCACATCCAGCCTGGCCTTAAAAAGTAACATCCAGGGATGAGGCTTCTACCACCTCCCTGGACAACCTGTTCCGGTCTCTCACCACCCTCACGCTGAAGAACTTCTTCCTAATGTCTAATCTTAATCTCCCCTCCTCTAGCTTGGATCCATTCCTCCCAGTCCTATCACTACCTGACAGCCTAAAAAGTCCCTCCCCAGCTTTCTTGTAGCCCCCTTCAGATACTGGAAGGCCACAAGAAGGTCTCATGGGAGCCTTCTCTTCTCCAGACTGAACAGCCCCAACTCTCTCAGCCTGCCCTCATAGCAGAGCAGCTGCAGCCCCCTGATCACCCTCCTGGCTCTTCTCTGGACACATCAACTCAGCAATGTTATATGTAACAGGAATAGTCCCTTCTGCCCTTGTGAACTGTTTAGTCATTATATAAAGTGTAGTTACATTTATTAATTAAAAGCAGAGGAAAAGAATATTTAAATCCAATCTGTAAAGTTTTCAGGTCAAACCTGAACATTGATCACAGGCTCACAGGATTTGAGGGGTCGGGAGGGATCCAAAGAGATCATTGAGCTCAATCCCCCTGTCAGAGCAGGACCATACTAGATCTAGCTCAGGTCACACAGGAACACATCCAGACAGGCTTTGAAAGTCTCTAGAGAAAGAGACTCCACAGCCTCTCTGGGCAGCCTGTGCCAGGGCTCTGAGACCCTTACAGTAAGGAAGTTCCCCCTTGCATTGAGCTGGAACTTTCTGTGCTGCAGCTTCCATCCATTGCTGCTTGTCCTATCCCAGGGAGCAGGGAGCAGAGCCTGTCCCCTGCCTCCTGACCCTCAGCCCTCAGATCTTTATAAACACTGATTAAATCCCCTCTCAGTCCTCTCTTCTCCAGACTAAGCAGCCCCAGGTCCCTCAGCCTCTCCTCATCAGGCAGTGCTCCAGTCCCCTCATCACCCTCCTAGCCCTCTGCTGGACTCTCTCCATCAGATCCTTATCTCTCTTGAACTGGGGAGCCCCAAACTGAAGGCAGTACTCAAGGTGGAGTCTTACCAGGGCAGAGTAGATGTGGAGGAGAACCTCCCTTGATCTGCTGGACACACTCTTCTTAATGCACCCCAGGATCCCATTGGCCTTCTTGGCCAGAAGGGCACATTGCTGTCCCATGCACAACTTGTTACGCACCAGGCATATTGGTGACACTCTGTTTGCTGCCCTGCAGAGCTGTGACAGTTGTACTACTACCTATTTTAATGTTGCCCAAAGGAATTGGATTTAGAATAAGCCTATTCCAAAGAAGAAGCATGAAAACAGAGCTGAACAGAAACCATCATCCTGTTATTACCATAAGTTGCTTAAATCACATGCCCTGATTAGACATTCTGACCCTCCTGAGTTACAGCAAAAGAAAAAGGGAGGTAGGGGAGAGGAGAGGGATATGTTCAGAGACCCAATTTTTACTTCTCTTTGGTGAAATAATGATTATTACAGATATTTCTGAAGGGATAAAAGAAAAAGGGTAGGTATTAGTGAACTCTCTTTATGCTGTGGTTTTAGAATAGGAGAGGCTTTACAGTCAATTATTTAGATGCAATAAAGCATCTGAAAGCCTTATTATCTCAGAATAATCAATGTTTGGCTGAAGCAGGAGAGCACTAATAGCTGATCATAAAAGTCCTGCTCCAGTGTCACTTGAAGTAATGGCAGAGGTTTTACTCAGCTCTGCTGAGACCTCACCTGGAGTAGTGTCCAGCTCTGGAGTCCCCAGTACAGGAAGGACATGGAGCTGATGGAGCAGGGCCAGAGGAGGGACATGAAAATGTTCAGGGGGTTGGAGCAGCTCTGCTACAGAGACAGGCTGAGGGAGTTGGGAGTGTGCAGCCTGCAGAAGAGAAAGCTCTGGGCAGACCTAACAGCAGCCTGCCAGTGCCTGAAGGGGCTGCAAGAAGGCTGCAGAGAGACTGTTTGCAAAGGGCTGCAGGGACAGGACAAGGGCAATGGAGCAGAGCAGATTGAGTTTGGATGTTAGGAACAGATTCTGCACCATGAGGTTGCAGGAACACTGGAAGAGATTGCCCAGGGGAGGTGATTGTGGACCCATAACTGGAGATATTCAAGGTGAGGCTGGAGAGGACTATGGGCAACCTAATCTAGTTGAGGGTGTCCATGCAGGGGTTTGGAGTGAATGACCTTTGGAGGTCCCTTCCAACCCAGACCATTCTCTGATTCTGTGAATCAGATTCTGTGTATCCCTCCCCAGCTTTCTTGTAGCTCCCTTCAGATACTGGAAGGCCACAAGAAGGTCTCCTGCGAGCCTTCTCTTCTCCAGACTGAACAGCCCCAACTCTCTCAACCTGTCCTCATATGGGGAGGTTCATAAGGCCATTCCTGAAAGGCTTGTAATGTTTTCAAATCCTGGAAGCTTAAGGGACATTCATTTCAGATGGCAGAAGTCCACTTAGGGACTAAACTGCCTGAACCTAAGTAAGTTACTTGTTGTACACTGCCTTTAGAGTCAATGCAGAGAATCACAGAATCACAGAATCACAGAGTGTTAAGGGCTGGAAGGGATCTCCAAAGCTCATTCAGTCCAAGCCCTGCCTGCCTGAGCAGCATCACCCAGAGCAGATCACACAGGAACACATCCAGGCAGCTCTTGAAGATCTCCAGAGAGGGAGACTCCACCACCCCCCTGGGCAGCCTCTTCCAGGCTTCTGTCACCCTCAAAAGGAAAAATTATTTCCTCAGAAATAGCCTTAAACATTTATTTTGATGCAAGATGACTTAATTCTTTTCCAGTGCCCCTACTTTTCACCAGTCAGAGGACAGGGTAAGGAGCTTGGACTGCTCACTATCCTACCTGACATTCTATGGTTCTATGATTCTACTTTTAGGGATTTGCAAAGCTTCCAGAAACTCACAAACTTCCAAAGGATTGAGATCACTTTTGAAGCACCTATGTTTTGTCACTGTTGAAGATGTGATAGTGAAAAAGACTCTTACAGCTTCTTAAAATGAGGCTTTGATTGGCAATTCACTCATCAGTCCCTTCCCAAAGGTTTCCTGTACAGTTGGATTTGGTGAATCACATCTGTCCAGATTTCTGACACTTGTTGTCCCTTCCCTCAACTCTCTTCTCCTAACAGCAGCACCCCCAGACTCTGTTAGCTATTTCAGACACCTTATCACCTCTGCCTTCGCTGGCATCCTCAGCTGCTTCAAGGTGTCAGACACCTTTGTCTCTTCTATTTGCCCAACTGTAACAAAGTTAAACTCCAACCAGTTATCTCTGCCTACACTTGGCTTGAAATTGGATTCTATTTCAAAACTGAAGATGGATTTCTGCACCTGAAAGCTTGCCTGGCTTGTTGTTTTTTTTTTTTTATCCAACAATATGAGCTGGTCTAATAAAAGATAACTTACAAATAAAGGCTCCCTACAATCTTGCTTCATTTAATAACAAAAGCATAAGGCTGAAATTTGAAAGCTATTGGTAAACACAAGTTACTGAGAAGCAGTCCCCTGGAAGGCAGAAGCTTAATATTTCTTGTCATTCCAAAGAGAATTGATGAAAATTGCCTCCAACTTGGCTCTGTCCTGCTTATTATTTCATCCTCATCCCAGCTTGCAGTCCTGCAGCAAGCCCAGGATGACTTGTGATGCTTCCCAAAACCCAGAAGACTATCTTCAGTAAAACAAGCAATGATTGCATTCTCGACTCATGTTCTCATGTTTGGTACTTCCCAGAACCACAGAAACATCCAGGTTAGCAAAGCCCCTCAGGATCAGAGTCCAACCCAGAACCCTACTCTACAAGGTGCACCCTAAACCATAGCCCCAAGAACCACAGCCAAACCATCCATAAACACATTCAGGGTTGGTGACTCCACCACCTCCCTGGGCAGCTCATTCCAGTCCCTGACCACTCTTGCCGTGAAAACGTTTTTCTTAACATCCACTCTAAACCCACCCAGTCACAGCCTGAGGCCATTCCCTCCTGTTCTACCTCTAATTCCCTGTGACCAGAGCCCAGCACCAACCTCTCCACAACCTCCTTTCAGGTAGCTGCAGACAGCCATGAGCTCTGCCCTCAGCCTCCTCTGTTCCACACTAACCACTCCCAGCTCCCTCACTCTCTCCTCAGCAGATTTACTCTCCAGGCCCTTCCCCAGCTTCCTTGCCCTCCTCTGCACTGGCTCCAGCACCTCCACATTGATCCTGCCTTGCATTTACTCTCAAAACAAGCCAAGATCTTCCTAGAAACCTTATCTTTGTTAAAGTCTGTATTAATCCATGCATTCATTCTCTGAGCACTAGGTTAAAATGGAGGTTATTCTTCTAGATGTTTGCATAGCTCTCCACTGCTCTTTGTTCTCTTGTTCTTTGCTTAAACGATGCCATTGCTGTAGAATTTTTTTGGTTTTGTTTATTTTTTTAATGTTATTTTCCAGTTGAAGAAGTGTTAGGAAGCCTGAGTAACTCTTCCTCTTGTAAAAGGAGATTCTCTTCACTGAAAACTGCAGCAAATCATAGACTCAGAATGGTTTAGGTTGGAAGGGACCTCAAAGCTCAGCCAGTTCCAACCCCCTGCCATAGGCAGGGACACCTCCCACCAAAACAGGTCACTCAAGGCCTCATCCAACCTGGTCTTGAACATCTCCAGGGAGGTTNTTCAAACCGTTCCATGTCCTGCTTGTGTTGGGGGCTCCAGAACTGCCCCCAGGACTGCAGGTGGGGTCTGAGGAGAGCAGAGCCAAGGGGCAGAATCCCCTCCCTTGCCCTCTGCCCACACTGCTCTTGCTGCAGCCCAGCACAGGGTTGCTGTCTGGGCTGCACTCACCCTGCAGGCTGATATTGAGCTTTTCACCAACCCAGCCCCCCAGGGCCTTTTCCTCAGGGCTGCTCTCAGCCATTCCCCACCCAGCCTGGAGCTGTGCTTGGCACTGCACTAACTGGCTGGATGTTGGATGTCTGAATCCCCCAGGAAACTCAAAGAGCACTGAGTCTGTGCTCTCCAGCTGACCTTTCTTCCACGATATAAACAAAGACCAGAAGTAATCGTTCTGAAAGTCAAGCTGAAGATAAGATCAGCCTGCTGGGCTGGTAATTACGTTAAGTAAGGTCTAATCATCAGATCAGATGCACAGTTGATCCTGTGGCTTAGGTGTGGGCGAGGAATATGATCTGGCTTCACTGGTATAAAAGACAGATGGGCCTTTTTAGGAGGGTACACCCAAGCATCAAGGACCTTCAGACAGCATCCTGCAGTTGCTCAGCTGCCTGCTTTATTCTTATTGATCAAGAGAGGTAATGTACTCTGAAATGTTTGTTATTGTTAAGGAAGAACTATGACTTCTTTTTTCTTTCTTATGTTCTCTTTCTCTTCTTCCCCCCAAAGTTTTCTTCTCCCTCCAGTCAGTTAAAGTTTTTGCTTTGAAAATTAGCTTGAAGGTTGCTTTGGGACAAAAACATTGGTGCTTGAGATTAAACTTTGTAAGTTTTAAGGTTGAGCTTTGTAAGTAATGAGAAACCAGAATTGCATTGCAGCTGGATCTGATTGGGTCTGGTAGTTCTTGTCAGCAGCTTTGTGGTTTTCTCCTGGTCTGTGGTGTCAGTGTCAGATGTTACACAACCTGTGGTACTGACATACCTCAGTCTTTAAATTGCCAGTCATGAGCAGGGACTGGCTTGAGAGCAGCGTTGAAGAAAAGGACTTGGGGGTGATGGTGGATGAGAAGCTCAGCGTGAGTGGCAGTGTGCACTCGCAGCCCAGAGAGCAACCAGAGCCTGGGCTGCAGCAAGAGAACAGCAGGGTGAGGGAGGGGATTCTGCCCCTCTGCTCCGCTCTGGTGAGACCTCACCTGGAGTGCTGTGTCCAGTTCTGGAGTCCCTATTACAAGAGGGATATGGATGTGCTGGAAGGTGTCCAGAGAAGGGTTGTGAGGATGATCAGAGGGCTGCAGCTGCTCTGCTATGGGGACAGGTTGAGAGAGTTGGGGCTGTTCAGTCTGGAGAAGACTCCAAGGAGACCTTCTTGTGGCCTTCCAGTATCTGAAGGGGGCTACAACAAAGCTGGGGAGAGACTTTTTAGGATGTCAGGTAGTGATAATACTGGGGAGAATGGATCCAAACTAGAGGAGGGGAGATTGAGATTGGATGAGGAAGAAGTCCCTCAGCATGAGGGTGGTGAGAGCCTGGAATGGGTTGCCCAGGGAGGTGGTGGAAGCTTCATCCCTGGAGCTGTTTAAAGCCAGGCTGGATGTGGCTCTGAGCAACTTGATCTAGTATGAGGTGTCCTTGTCCATGGCAGGGGGGTTTGAGCTAGAAGATCCTTGGGGTCCCCTCCAGCCCTGAGAATTCTGTGACTCTATGAAATATGTTAAGGGAAAGGGAAAAAAAATATTAATGTTAATGAAGATTTCTCAGTCTCCAGTCATTAACTGAGCAGGTTATAGTGTACATGGCAGTGGGTTACAAGTGAACCACTGACAGTCATAGTTCATTGCTGTGGCACAGCCATACCTCATGGCTGAGCACCCCAGAAATGCACAAATTGTGCACACCCTCACATCCTACCCCCCAACATCCTAACACCCTAAGCCCTAACCCTAACACCCTAACCCTAAGCTTCTAACCCTCAAAACCTAACCCTAACCCAACCCCTACCCTAATCCCCTAACCCTAAATCCCTAATCCCCTACCCCATAATCCTCTATTCCACTAACACCCCAACCCTAACACCCTAACCTCTAACTCCCTAACATCCTAACCCCTAACCCTAACAGACTAACCTCCTATCCCCCTATCCCTTACACCCTAACCTCTAACTCCCTAACATCCTAACCCCAACAGACTAACTCTAACTCCCTACCTCCCTATCCCTTACACCCTAACCTCTAACTCCATAACAACCTAACATCCTATTCATTCCCTTAACCCTAACAGACTAACCCCCCTAACCTTAACGCCCTAACTGCACTCACACTGCAGGCTCATGTTGAGCTTTTCATCTCTTCAGGCTCCCTTCAGATACTGGAAGGCTACCATAAAGTCTCCTCAAAGCCTTTGCTTCTCCAGGCTGAAGAGCCTCAACTTAAGGAAGATGTTCCCTTGGATGTAGCAGGGCTTGACATTAAACTGAGCAACTGTGTCCCCAGTTCAGGCGACTCTGCCAGCAGCCACAGCCCCTCTATGGGGCTGGAAAGAGCATGTATAATGTATAACCTTAAACCAGCTTTATTTGCTGGAGGGAGGGGTCTAGTCAGTATAACTCCATAGATGCAGCTGAGCTCAGTTCAGCTCTCAGAATGTTTAGCAGAACCATAGGAGGCTGTGGATCTAAACACACTCCCTCTATGGGGCTGGAAAGAGCATGTATAGTGTATAACCTTAGACCAGCCTTATTTGCTGGAGCCAGTCACTTTTGCTGGGCTTCAGACCAGTCTCTTGCCTCTAGTTTTTACTGCCTTAGGTAGAAAGAGGCTTGTTGCCACTTGTGTGCCTTAATTGCACTGGAGGGGCATTACACTTTGATCTTGCTCATAAACTTTCTGTCTTTCCACTTTGCTAGTCCCAGTCAGGCAAGAGCCATCTTCTTCTCATCCTGTCTTTGGTCTTAGCTCCATCTGCCTGGGCATGATCTTTTTCTGATGCCTGCAAGGACAGGGCTCTCCTGATTTTGTTTCCAGGTTTCAAAGCTACTCTGCTTTGCTCTGCTGCTGTCTGAACTGCTGCCTTTGATGCCTGTGTCCTAGTCCTGTTTAATGGAAGAAACGAGACCTGCTGACTCGTGTGGGGGATCTCTGCAGCAGTGAACCATCCTTCTGCTGATCAATACTCTCTGTGCACACATCCCAGTGCTCCAGGTTCCCTTTCTGACTGGGATACGAAGCAAGTGGCTTCACTGCTTGGACCGCCTCAGGTTTGCCTCTCTCTCTCCAGATGTAAGCAGGCATTAAGTGAACGTTTGCATCGTTGTGGCAGTCCTGGCAGGGATTCTGCTGCACAGGAACAATATCTACAAAGAAATATTTTTCCATTGTGGGAAAGCTGTCTTCATTTAATGATACTTGGTTTTCTACCATCTCTCCTGGTTAGGGTTGGCAGTGCCTTCCCTGAGCAGTATAGCATGCTTAAATGGCCTCTACACCACCTCTCACAATCAATTGCTGTCTTGCTGGCATTATTGCCCTTCTCCTTGCTGCCTCATTTGTAGAAGTATTTGGAGTCACAATTTCATCCATCCCAGGAGAGTATTTGTCACGGACTAGCAGCATTGACTGCTGTATCTGGAAGAACAGAGGCCCTTAAGTGGTTAAGGATTGATTTTTTTCCCCCTCTCCTCCCCTTTTTTCACTTGCTAAGCACATTACCTTTCAGTATCTAAAATGTATGTATCAGTGTTGGTGGCTTGGGGCTTCATCTTGCACATGGTGCTTTCGTGTGGCAGTTTTAGGCTTTTAAAGCCAAGGAATCAGGTGGTCTGTGAAGTCACAGACAGCACTGTTCAAAAGATCCAGTTGCAAGAGTTCAGACACAACCTAAACAAGCTGTCAGCTGCAGATGGAGCCTGGGGCAGGGGCTGACTGCAGAGGTGGAGAGATCCACATGATGGGATGATGTCTCTGGGAAGGCAGGTAAATAGTCTGGTGAATAGGAGCTGCAAGAAACCGAAAGCTAAGCTGCTGCATCAGCAAAATGAAGCCTAACAGAGTCATATAGTCAGGACTGGAAGGGACCACAAGGATCACAGGATCATAGGATGTCAAGAGTTGGACAGGGCCCAAAGAGGTCATCAAATCCAACCCCCCTGCCAGAGCAGGACCATACAATCTAGCTCAGATCATACAGGAACTATCTAGTTCCAATCCCCCTGTCATGGGCAGGGACACTTCACATTAGATCATCCTGTCTAGAACCTCATCCAGCCTGGCCTTAAACACCTCCAGTGATGAGGCTTCCACCACCTCCCTGGGCAACCCATTCCAGGCTCTCACCACCCTCATGCTGAAGAACTTCTTCCTAACATCCAGTTTGAATCTTTCCATTTCCAGCTTTGTTCCATTCCCCCCAGTCCTATCACTACCTGACAGCCTAAAAAGTTCCTCCCCAGCTTTCTTGTAGCCCCTCTTCAGATACCGGAAGGTCACAAGAAGGTCTCCTGGGAGCATTTTCCTCTCCAGAGTGAACAGCCCCAACTCCCTCAGTCTCTCCTCATAGAGAATATTGGTCCACAAGGCTGCAGCAGTGCTGAACACCCTAGGGCTCACTTTATGCCAGGCAGTGCAGGTGGCCCTGGGCTGTTTCAAACCCTCCTGAGCTCTTTCTTTACACCATTTCTCCCTGGGTGGTCTGGAGCACAGCCTGGAGTGCCTGTCAAATTACACAGACTTGGAGCTTTCTCCCACCAGGTGAAAATGTGTTCATGGGAGCTCTGGCACTAAAGAAGTAATGGAATTATTTAGACTTGAAGAGATCATCAAATCCAACCAAACACCTACCTGCTGTCTACAACTACCTGATGAAGGGAGGCTGTAGCCAGGTGGGGTTGGGCTCTTCTGCCAGGCAACCAACAACAACAAGGGGATGCAGTCTCAAGTTGTGCCAGAGGAGGTCTAGGCTGGATGTTAGGAGGAAGTTGTTGGCAGAGTGATTTGCATTGGAGTGGGTTGCCCAGGGAGGTGGTAGAGTTGCTGTTCGAGGCAGAATTGGACGTGGTGCTTGGTGCCATGGTCTAGCCTTGAGCTCTGTAGTAATGGGTTGGACTTGATGCTATGAAGTCTCTTCCAGCCTTGGTGATACTGTGATATTGTGATACTGTGATACTGTGATACTGTGTGATACTGTGATACTGTCCCTGGAGGTGTTGAAGCCAAGCCTGGCTGGGGCACTTAGTGCCATGGTCTGGTTGATTGGCCAGGGCTGGGTGCTAGGTTGGGCTGGGTGAGCTTGGAGGTCTCTTCCAACCTGCTTGATTCTATTCTATTCTATCCTATTCTATTCACCTAACACTGCCAAGTTCACTGCTGAACTGTATCCCTAAACACACTTCTTTTAAATACCTCCAGGGATCATGACTTGACCACTTCCCAGGCAGCCTGCTCCAGTGCTTGATAACCCTTTCAGCAAAGAAACCTTTTTTATAATATTCAATCTAAACCTCCCCTGGCAAAACTCGAGGCTGCTTCAGTGTGTGGACAAATAAGGAAGAGGAGATGATGTCCTGATGAGAAATCATTTTCTCTGAAATGAGTCTTTCTCTGTCCTAGATTCTGCAGACTCTTTCATCTCCTCTGTAAGCATTTGCTGGCTTTATCCAGTCTACCATAAATGTTAGACAGTTATGACCTTTGAAGTTTATGTGCTGTGGCCTATGTTAATATTGGGGGGGGAAGAAAATGAAATAGTTAAAGATGTGGAAAGAAAGGCACTTTTTTTTTTTTTCCCTGTTGTGATGAAGTCAATTTTCTGAGCCTATAAAATACAGCTCAGTACACTGCATTTTCACTTTCCAGTCCTGGTTCTAAATTGCCTCTGTTGCTTGCACTGAAAACTGTCAGTGTGCAGCCAAGACACTGCTACTGCACTCAGTGCAAAGCAGTCCTCTGCAGGATCACAGGATCACAGAATCACAGCAACACCCAGCTTGGCAAAGACCCCTCAGGAGCACCAAGTCCAACCTAGAACCCTACTCTACAAGATTCACCTTAAACCACAGCCCTAAGCACCACATCCAAACCACCCTTAAATACATCTAGGGTGGGTGACTCCACCACCTCCCTGGGCAGCTCATTCCAGGCCCTGACCACTCTCCCTGTGAAAAACTTTTTCCTAATGTCCAATCTAAACCTCCCCAGCCTCAGCTTGAGGCCATTCCCCGTTGTTCTGTCTCCAGTTCCCTGTGAGAAGAGACCAGCAGCAGTCTCTCCACTATGTCCCTTCAGGTAGTCATTGACAGCAATGAAGTCTGCCCTCAGCATCCTCTTTTTCAAACTAAACATTCCTCCTTGTTAAGGGGTTGGAAGGGAGCTCTGGAGGTCTTGCAGCCTAGCCCCTCTGCCAGAGCAGGACCACAGAATCCAGTGCAGGGCACACAGGAACACATCCAGACAGGGCTGGAAAGGCTCCAGAGAAGGAAACTCCACAACCTCTCTGGGCAGCCTGTGCCAGGGCTCTGGGACCCTTACACTCAAGAAGTTCCTGTTCATGTTGAGGTGGAACTTCCTGTGCTGCAGTTTCCGTCCCTTGCCCCTTGTCCTATCCTAAAGCGCAACTGAGAAGAGTTTGTCCCCTCCCTCTTGACCCCCAGCCCTCAGATGTTGATAAACATTGATTAGGTCCCCTCTAAGTCTTTAAAGATGTCTGTGTTTGTATTTCCAGACAGCTCATGGATTGCTACGGGAAGTATGCAGCTGTCACTCTGACCATCCTGTCTGTGTTCCTTCACCTTCTCCACTCTTTCCCAGACGGGGAGTTTCTCATGCAAGGTAAGCTGCCTTCAGTGCTCAGGAACGAGGCACTTACTCCTAAAGGGTATTCACTGAACTTTCACATATTGTACAGCTGGGCTCATAAATCTCATTGTTCAGCTGCATTTCACAGGAATATTCAGGCTGGTAAAGCCCCTCAGGAGCACCAAGTCCAACCCAGAACTCTGCTCTACAAGGTGCACCCTAAACCATAGCCCCAGGCACCACAGCCAAACCACCCATAAACACACCCAGGGTTGGTGACTCCACCACCTCCCTGGGCAGCTCATTCCAGGCCCTGACCACTCTGTCCATGAAAACATTTTTCTTACTATCCAGTCTAAACCTACTCAGTGGCAGCTTCAGGCTGTTTTCTCTTATTCTATCGCTAATTCCTTCTGAGCAGAGCCCAGCACCAACCTCTCCACAACCACCCTTCAGGTAGCTGCAGACAGTCATGAGCTCTGCCCTGATCCTCCTCTGTTTCACACTAACTATCCCCAGCTCACTTAGTCTCTCCAGGCCCTTCCCCAGCTTCTTTGCCCTCCTCTGCACTGCCTCCAGCACCTCCACATCTTACTTGTCTTGAGGTGTCCAAAACTGAACACAGCACTCCAGGTGTGGCCTCCCCAGAGCTGAGTCCAAGGGCACAATCCCCTCCCTGCTGCTGCTGCCCACAGCATTTCTAATCCCAGCCAGGATGCCAGTGGCTTTCTTGGCCACCTGGGCACACTGCTGGCTCCTATTCACCTGCTTGTCCATTACAGCCCCCAGGTCTCTTTCTGCCAGCAGCTTTCCAGCCACACTGCCCCAAGCCTGTAATGTTGCTTGGGGTTGTTGTGCCCCAAGTGCAGGACCTGGCACTTGGCCTTATTGAAGCTCATCCCATTAACATTGACTAATGGATCCAACATATCCATGTCCCTCATGGATCCAACATATCCAAGTCCCTCTGTAAAGCCTCTCTATCCTCCTGCCAGATCTACACTGCCACCTCACTTGGTGTCATCTGGGAATTCACTGCTGACACACTCTGTGTGTCTCCATGAAGACCATCAATAAAGATGTTAAACAGAAGTGGTCCCAACACTGAGCCTGAGGGATGCCACTTGTGCCTGGCTGCCAGCTGCATTTAACTCCCTTTGGGCCCTTTTGGTCCAGCAGTGCTTTATCTAGCAGAGCTGTGCTCATCCAATCCATGAGCAGCCAGTTTGGCCACAGGAATTCTGTGGGGAATACTATTGAAGGTTTATTGACATTAAGAGATGATGGCATAATGAATTCAAGATACCTTTGCTAGGAGCATGCTTCTTGTTTCTTCTCTAAACTTGATATCTCCAGGTCAAGAGTCCCCCAGGTCCTCATGTTGACCTGGGGGATCTAAATCCTCCAAAGAATATCAGATGAAAGCATTTTGGTTCCTTGTACTCCTGAGATCTAAATGTCAACATAACATCAAGAATAGCAGAACCAGAGCTTCTCATGCAGAATATTGTCTCCTGTGTGGATGCCAGGATATGGGATGGTGGTGGTGCAGGATTTCTGTGCTATTAGGAAGGTTTTGGCAGTGTTTTGGAGGTTGTGGCTTTTTTGTTTTGATTCAGCCTCAAGCTGATTCTAGACAAAGGTGAGCTACAGAAATCTTGGGATCACTCTTAAAGACAAGAGTCTTGCCTGAAAACAGGCAGTTTGTAAGGAGCACTGCAAATCCTGCTGGTGCTATGGGACTGTCCAGAGGTAGTAGGAGGTTTTCTAGGGACAGAGAATGCAGTAGATGTACGAAACCACTCCACAACTGCCAAGAAGATTGAAAAGGAAACCCTTACAGATACAGCAATGCCTGTGCCTTCCCTAGAAAGCCTCAGCCTAGTTCTACAGGTGGTGCATGTTGCAGAGGTGAAGGACTCTGAAGGGGAAGTTTGATCTCTGTCCTTTCCCATTCTGCAGCTGGCAAGCAGCAGGATGCAGCTGATGCTTCCTCTTGCCACCTGCACTTTCCCTTTCTTTTGGAAGATGGAAATAGAGCTGGAGGCCAAGTAAAAGCCTCTTCCTTATTTTCTTCTGGCAGGTTGTCCAGAGTGCAAGCTAGGGGAGAACAGATTCTTTTCCAAGCCAGGAGCTCCCATTTACCAGTGCACTGGGTGCTGTTTCTCTCGGGCCTATCCCACCCCAATGAGATCCAAGAAGACCATGCTCGTCCCGAAGAACATCACATCGGAAGCAACGTGCTGTGTGGCCAAGGCTTTTACCAAGGTGAGCCTGTGAATGAGACCTCTTGAGCCTTCTTTTAGGCTGCAGTGGTTAGCTGGAGCAGAGAATGGGAAAAAAATATGGGTTTCATGGAATCATAGAATGGTTCAGGTTGGAAGGGATCTCAAAGTTCCAACCTCCTGCCATAGGCAGGGACACCTCCCACTAGAACAGGTAGCTCAAGGTCTCATCTAACCTAGTCCTGAACACCTCCAGGGAGGTTGTGGAGCACAGAA
>WAAF01020604.1:30886-78249 GCA_013400475.1 Tricholaema leucomelas
GATATTGAGCTTTTCACCAACCCAGCCCCCAGAGCCTTTTCCTCAGGGCTGCGCTCAGCCATTCTCCACCCAGCCTGAAGTGTGCTTAGGCTCGTGCCCACTCAGGTGCAGGACCTTGCACTTGGCCTTGTTGAATGTCATGAATTTGAGGATGCTGGGGTTACTGTGAAGCTAATTCTAACAATGTGTTCTGTGTCTTGTTCTTTTCTTTCCTTCTTTTTTTTTTTGATGTCTTTTAAGATTACCCTTAAGGACAATGTGAAGATAGAGAACCATACAGATTGTCACTGCAGTACCTGCTACTATCATAAATCCTAAAGGCCTGTCCCTTTGTTAATGACCAAGGACAGCAGTGAATGGAATATCTGGGGTGTTTCAGCCTTTACAGCAGCACTGTGCAGAGTCTTGTTCGCTGGCCAAGGTGCTGGGTAGAGCCTTTGAGTAAGATGGATGATTGTTTTGTTTCCTCTTTGCTGCTTCCTGCATTTAAGTAAGCTTCCTTCTTTCCATTAGGGATAAAGTACAGCACTTGCATGACAACAGAATGCTTGGTCTAATTTGAAAATAAACTGTCAGTTAAGTCACCAGTGTTTCTCCAGGAAAAATGATGATTTCATGGTTCAGAAATTCAGAACAAAAGGGGAAAAAATGAGGATTCTGCCTCAGTGTTTTGTTGTTTTTTTTTTTTAATGAGAGAGGAAGGGAAAGAGGAAGGGAGAGATAAGAAAGTGGACAGAAAAAGAAGCAATCATTTCCTCACATTCATTGGGCCAGCAATGTGCCCTTGTGGCCAAGAGAGCCAATGGCATCCTGGGGGACATCAGGAAAAGTGTGGCCAGCAGGGCTAGGGAGATTCTGCTCCACCTCTACTCTGCCCTACTGAGACCACACCTGGAATTCTGTGTCCAGTTTTAGGCTCCGCAGTTCAGAAGGGACAGAGACCTGCTGGAGAGAGTCCAGCAGAGAGCCAGGAGCATGAGTGGGGGACNGTGATCTGAGGGTTTTTTAAGACTTGGCTATCATTCCTCCTGCTTCTCTTCCATTTTTTCTTTACCTTGTGGACAGAAGGTGTAACTGTATCTCATCCATGCACAGTGCTCTGTCCTTCTGTGCCATCTTTTGTCTTTCTCTGAACTTAAATCTCCTCCCATATAGATAGGTATAAATGATTCATAATCTAGTTTTGTGTAGCAGCAGTGGAGTAGAATTGAAGTCCAGGTAAACAACATCCACAGCCTTTCCCTCACCCACAGAGGGAAACAGAGAGAGGGCAGTATCATCAAGCCTTCCTTTTCTCTCCCTGTTGCCTTCATGAAGTACTGGCTGGACCTGATGACCTGGTTGCCCTGCAGAGGCTGCATGGTAGCATTCAAGATGATCTGCTCCATGACCTTCACTGCCACCAAGGTCACACTGGAAGCTCTGTAGTTTCCCAGATCCTCCTTCTGGCCCTTCTTATAGATAAAGTCACATTTGCCAATCTTCAGTCAACTGGGACCTCCCTGGTTAGCCCAAACTGCTGGTCCAACTTACTACCCTTGAGTGTATGCATCTGGCCCCATGGATTCAGACCATCACAGAATTAACCAGAAAAGACCTTCAAGATCAGCAAGTCCAACCTATCACCTAACACCTTCTAATTAATTAAACATGGCACCAAGTGCCTCATCCAACTTGCTTTTATACACCTCCAGGGATGGGGGCTCCACCACCCCCCTGGGCAGCCCATTCCAATGCCAATCACTCTTGCTGGGAAAAACTTCTAACATCCAGCCTGAACCTGCCCTGGCACAGCTTGTGGCTGTGTCCTCTTGTTCTGTCACTGATTACCTGGGAGAAGAGCCCAACCCCATCTGGCCACAAACTCCTTTCAAGTAGCTGTAGAGAGCAATGAGATCTGCCCTCAGCCTCCTCTTCTGCAGGCTGCACCCCCCCAGCTCCCTCAGCCTCTCCTCACAGGACTGTGCTCCAGGCCTCTCCCCAGCCTTGCTGCCCTTCTCTGGACACCTTCCAGTAGGAATGGAAAATGTGAGGGAATGAGGGGAAAGATACAGTGGAATTTCCTTGCATTGGAAAATGGCTGAGATAGAGAGGTCAGAGCAGTCAGATGTGTTTCAAGAGAGAAGAGAGGAGCAGTCCCAAAATGAGGAGAGAAGCTAATCTCTGCTTTACTCAGCCAGTGTGCATCTCCTGTATTTCAGGAACAGGAGATTCGTGGAGGTGAAATGGAGTCTTGCCAGCATGGTCTATAAGTAGCAATAAATCAGTCAGGCAGATTTAAAATGCTGAGGATCAAGCAGGATGAAGATAAAAACGATACAGTTTTTGCTGTCACAGTGACCTATATAAACCTACCTCAGCACAGCCCTAGTAACAAATGAAATTCTGTGAGCAGAAGGACTAGTGGAGCTTGTTTGCCTGATCATTTGTGCTCTGCCTCCCTAAAGACTCATTTTCCCATGTACTCAGCAAACCCCTCTCCTTCCTCCCTGTGAGCAGAGCCTGTCCCTGTCCCTCCCTTCCTGTCCCCCAGCCCTCATCTCTTGATAGACATTGCTCAGATCCCCTCTCAGCCTTCTCCTCTGCAGCCTAAGCAGCCCCAGGGCTCTCAGCCTCTCCTCCTCAGGCAGTGCTCCAGTCCCCGCAGCATCCTTGTAGCCCTTTGTTGGACTCTCTCAAGCACATCCCTGTCCCTCTTGAACTAGAGAGCCCAGAACTGCTCTCCAGCAGATCACTTCCCAACCTGTACTTGTGCAGTTTTACTTCAAAAGCCTCATTGCAAACCTCTGTAAAACAAGGGGACAGTCTCAAGTTGTGCCAGGGGAGGTCTAGGCTGGATGTTAGGAGGAAGTTGTTGGCAGAGAGAGTGATTGGCATTGGAATGGGCTGCCCAGGGAGGTGGTGGAGTTGCTGTCCCTGGAGGTGTTGAAGCCAAGCCTGGCTGGGGCACTTAGTGCCATGGTCTGGTTGACAGGATAGGGCTGGGTGCTAGGTTGGACTGGGTGAGCTTGGAGCTCTCTTCCAGCCTGGTTGATTCTGTGATTCTATGATTGGATAAGGCTGAGTGCTAGGCTGGACTGGATGAGCTTGAAGGTCTCTTCCAGCCTGGATGATTCTATGATTCTAATTTTTCTCATTAAAACATCCCAATTAGCCTCAAAGCAGCACATTTATACTGTTGCTAGTTGTTCCTTCAGTGTTCTAGACTCTGTTCTCATCTGTGTCAGGTTCTCAGGACCGTTGCAAGGAACCTATTATTAAAATTGTGGCTGGTGGTGAGACTCCTGAACATCAAAATTCATAAACCATATCAATTTGGAGGAAAATAAACCTCACCTTTAGCAGCTGCTACACCAGGAAGGTAAGGCAAGGTGAGGGCACAAAGGGAGCTTTATTCCACACTCCCCCTCCCTGCAAGTTTTTGAGTTAGCTTGATTTGGAGCAGCTATGCTTTCACATGTGTTTGTCATTTCACTTGGTTTATGTTTTATGCTAAGTGGTTTGTAATGTTCCTTTCATGCAAATATGCTCCCAGAGGAGGTTACAGTGGCAAAGCAATTCTGAAAAGCCACCAAATAAATTGGAAGTGCAAAGCACTGAGCTGCATGGAGAATACTTGAAGATGTAGAACAGCGTGGAGCTGCCTGGGAGCCCAGGGGAAGGAGCTTTGGCTGATGGGGCCTGGAGGTAAGAGTCTGAAACATCTCTAATGTAGTATCTGTGAGAGATGGGTAGTGGCAGTGGTAATACCTGCAGGATGGATGCAAAGGTAATGGCAAGTGTAAATTAACATGCTCAGGGGCTGGGACACCTCTGCTACAGGATAGGCTGAGAGAACTGGGGATGAAGGCAAAGCACAGCCTGGGCTGCAGCCAAAGCAGCACTGCCAGCAGAGCCAGAGAGGGGATTCTGCCACTGTCCTCTGCTCTGCTCAGACTTCACCTGCAGTGCTACATCCAGCTCTGGAGTCCCCAGTACAGGAAGGACATGGAGCTGATGGAGCAGGGCCAGAGGAGGGCCACCAAAATGCTCAGGGGGTTGGAGCAGCTCTGCTACAGAGACAGGCTGAGGGAGCTGGGGGTGTGCAGCCCGCAGAAGAGGAGGCTCTGGGCAGACCTAACAGCAGCCTGCCAGTGCCTGAAGGGGCTGCAAGAAGGCTGCAGAGAGACTGTTTGCAAAGGGCTGCAGGGACAGGAGGAGGGCAATGGCTTCAAACTAGAGCAGAGCAGATTGAGATTGGATGTTAGGAACAGGTTCTGCAGCAGGAGGCTGCTGGAACACTGCAACAGGTTGCCCAGGAAGGTGGGAAAAGGGACACATCCCTGGAGATATTGAAGGTGAGGCTGGAGTGGGCTGTGGGCAACCTAATCATAGAACCAACCAGGTTGGAAGAGACCTCCAAGATCATCCAGTGATCTAGTTGAGGATGTGCCTGCTGACTGCAGAGGGGGTTGGACTGGATGACCTTAGGAGGTCCCTTCTAACTCAAACTATTCTATGATTCTATGACAAAAAATCCACTGCTTCAAGAAGTTGGTCCTGGAAGCATTAGGGGGAATCTCTTTCCTCATTGTGTCTTGGTCAGACCAAATGCTTGTTTGTGATAGGCACTCATGATTTTTACTTCTCTTAGCATTCCTTGAGCATGAGGCAGTAACCATTTCTGGGCTGATGACACAGAATTATTGAGGCTGGAGCAGACCTCTGAGATCACCAAGTCCAGCCTATGACCTAACACCACTACATCAACTAGAGCATGGCACTAAGTGCCACATCCATCCTTCCTTCCTGCTGTTCCTAATGAAGCAGGGTTCCTATCAGAGATTTCTTTTGGTTTGTTCTTTGACCCTGTGACCCTGAAGTCTTGGGGCGCTTTGTGTTTTAATTCCCTAAGAGGCGTTTCCTCCTGCTGCCAGTGCCGCTGTGAGTATTTACAGCCCTTGAATGCCATCCAGTGGTGGAAAGGGAGGGCATCTCCCAGCCTGCTGACAAACTGCCTGCAGCCACTGCAACTTTGCACAGGAAATTATGTTTACATTAACAGCCTATCATCCTTGTGCCCTATTTGTAGTCAAATCAGAAGCCATACAAATGTATTTAGGTATGGCAGGCCACAGCAACAGAAAAGCCAGCTGGTGTTACACAGCCCTTTCCAACGTGAGGCAGAGGTGCACCCTGTTGATAACTTGACTTTGCCTACCTTTAAAACTCAGTTTTAAAACAGCTTTAAGCTAAAACCAACTGCAAGGACTGACTTTTCATCTTCATCATGACTCTTCACAGAGAGAGTGATTTGCCATTGGAATGGGCTGCCCAGGGAGGTGGTGGAGTTGCTGTCACTGGAGGTGTTGAAGCCAAGCCTGGCTGGGGCACTTAGTGCCATGGTCTGGTTGATTGGCCAGGGCTGGGTGCTAGGTTGGGCTGGATGAGCTTGGAGGTCTCTTCCAACCTGGTTGATTCTGTGATTCTATGATTCCATGCTCTAGTTGATTCGATAGGGCTGGGTGCTAGGTTGGACTGGGTGAGCTCTCTGCACAGAGAGGCTCTGGTACTGACCCTCACCTCTGCTTCATTAGGTGCAAGATAGTGAGATTCTGTTCCAGGCCTGCTTCTTTATCTAGTTTTATTTGGCACCATGTGAAGCTTTGGCAATGAGGATGCAAACTGTTTTCAGTTGCCTGGCAGAAAGGGATCTGGGGATTGTAATAGGCAGCTGAATAGGAGCCAGCAGTGTGCCCAGGCAGACAAGAAGGCCAATGGCATCTTGACTGGGATTAGAAATACTGTGTCCAGCAAGAGCAGGATGGGAATTGTCTCCTTGGACTCAGCTCTGGTGAGGCCACACATCCCTGGAGGTGTTCAGGACCAGGTTGGATGAGGCCTTGAGTGACCTGTTCTAGTGGGAGGTGTCCCTGCCTATGTCAGGGGGATTGGAACTAGATGAGCTTTGAGGTCCCTTCCAACCTAAACCATTCTATGCTTCTATAAACTTTCCCAGCCACCATATTTGAATAGCTGCAATCTGTGGGCAAGACATCAGCAGAACAGGGAGGAAGATTGGTCAGGTAAAAAGGCTGCTGCAAAGAACAGTGATGGTTTCCCCCAACCCTGCCACCTCTTTGTCTGTGTACAGGAGGAGAAGCAACATGCTCCAGTTGCAGCACGGGAGATTCAGGCTGGAGAGTGAATAAAGCTTTCTGTTGCTAAAGGAAATGAGGCAGGGGAATAGGCTGGCTGAGGATGATGAGGCATCTCTGTCACTGGAGGACCCCAGGAACCAAGGAAACAAACATTTGTCAGCAGTGACATGGCTGTAGGTGACCCTGACTTGAGGCTAGGAAATGGATGAGCCCCTTCCAGCCTTATGATCTGCTGTCTGTCTGAGATGGATTATCTGCTGTGGACAAGTCTGCTGGCATCAACACCAGAGCAATGTGCTTGTTAGGCTGTTAGACCTCTATGAAGACAAATAGCAAGCCAGACAGCCAGAAATTTAACACTTTCATGTTTGACTGGGGTTAGCCTCTTAAAATGAAGTGAGGGATTGGGAAATCTGTTTAGGAAGCCTAATTTGAAAGGTTTGAGCTTAAGACCTGATGCAGACTTTGTACTCTGCTCTGCTGAGGCCACACCTTGAGAACTGTGTTCAGGTTTAGGCACCTCATTGCAAAAGAGATGTGGAGGTGCTGGAGGCAGTGCAGAGGAGGGCAAGGAAGCTGTGAACGGCCTGGAGAATAAATCTGATGAGGAGAGAGTGAAGGAGCTGGGAATGGTTAGTGTGAGACAGAGGAGGCTGAGGGCAGAGCTCATTGTCTGCAGCTATCTGAAGGGATGTCATGGAGAGGTTGGTGCTGGGCTCTGCTAACAGGGAGTTAGGGATAGAACAAGAGGGAATAGCCTCAAGCTGTGACTGGGTGGGTTTAGACTGGACATCAGGAAAGAGTTTTTCATGAGGGACTGGAATGAGCTGCCCAGGGAGGTGGTGGAGTCACCCACCCTGGATGTGTTTAAAGGTGGTTTGGATGTGGTGCTTGGGGCTACGATTTAGGGTGCACCTTGTAGAGCAGGGTTCTAGGTTGGACTTGGTGATCCTGAGAGGCTTTTGCAACCTGAATGTTTCTGTGATTCTGTGATCTCATATCACAGCCTGGGTCACACAGCACTGCACTCTCTGAAGAACTTGGGGGGGTGGAGGCTATTTTTAAGTGTAGCTTATGCTTGGTTTAGGTAGGACCTGAGCTGCATAAGACAGATCCCTGTACATTGAAGCAACCTCCTGCCACTGCCCTGTGCATGGTGCCCCTTCCTCATGTGTTCCTTGTGCTTCCTTTCCTGGCTTTCCCTCTCTTGCTAGGCTTTTGGCAAGTGGTGTGGGGAGTCCTTTAGAGGAGCTGTGTGCACCAAATCTGCAGCCAAGGTGGTTAGGTGCCTGGGCAAGGACCCTTCTCAGTGTCCAGTCTGCTTCCACCTTCTCAGCATCTGCTTGCCATCGCTTCCCCACAGTGTGTGAAAAGCAGGACTTGGTCGGTGTGACCCAGGCAGCCTCCTTGGCTCTGGCTGCTTTTGTAGTTGGCACCAGCTGGTCTTCAGTCACCAAACTCTGTGCTTGACAGCATCGGGTGGGAAATGACAACTCCACCCGCGTGATTGCTGGGACGAGCAAGCGTCAGCATCATCACACCCTAGGTGTCACTATAGCTACGTGCCTAAGACAAACACCAAGGCTCCAGTGCACACCAGCCTGGGCTTTGCCAGAGTGCCTCGGTCGTGGCAGTGAGCGTTGGGGCCTCGGTGCATGCAGGAAATGTTCCTCCCATGACTGCAATAAGCACCAAGGGCAAGGGCAGAGTCTTGCACCTGGGAAAGAACAACCCCGCGAAGCAGCATAGGTTGGGGACTGACCTGCTGGAGAGCAGTGAAGGAGAAAAGGACCTGGGGGTCCTAAGTGGATGGGAGAGTGAGCATGAGCCAGCAGTGTGCTCTGGTGGCCAAGAAGGTCAATGCCATTCTGGAGTGGGTTAGAAGGGCTGTGGGTAGTAGGTCAAGAGAGGACCTCCTGCCCCTCTGCTTTGCCCTGCTGAGGCTTCATCTGGAATATTGTGTCCAGTTCTGGGCTCCTCACTTCAAGAAGGATCTCAGGGAACTGTTTGAGAGAGTCCAGCACAGAGCCACAAAGATGCTGAAGGGAATGGAACGTCTCTGTTATGAGGAGAGCCTGAGGGAGCTGGGGCTGTGCTGCTTGGAGAAGAGGAGACTGAGAGGTGACCTCATCAATGGTTATAAATCTGTAAAGGTGAGTGGCAGGAGGCTGGAGCCAGGCTCTGCTGGGTGATGCCCAGTGCCAGGACAAGGGGCACTGGGTGGAAGCTGAGGCTTAGGAAGTTTTGTTTAAACATGAGGAGGACTATTTTCCCTGTGAGGGTGACAGAAGCATGAAAGAGCTGCTATGGGGAGTTGTAGATTCTCCCTCTGTGGAGGGGATTCCTGGCTGTGCTCCTGTGTGATCTGCTCTAGGTGATGCTGCTCTGGCATTCTATGATTCTTTGCACTTGCTGATGACAGCTTCTAATCTGGGCTAGAGGCCATAGGACACTGATGTGACAAGCTTTCAGAAAGCAGCATTTAACTGCTCTCTGTACAGGCACTCAAGGTTGAGCGAGCTACCGCCACAATGCTTCCCAGAAGCTATGGGATGCCTCCCCCAGGGGAGGGAAGCACCAGCTCTAAGACAGCAGGCCAGGTGGCCCAGGGAAAACAAGAGATGTAAGGGAAAAGCCTGTTAAGAGAAGAGGGTTGTGCATCATTTGTATCATGTTACTGCACTGCCCATACTATGGCATAAAAAGTAGCTCTGGCTGTAATGAAGTGGGACTCTGCCCGGGTGGAGTCCTGCCATGCTTCTCTGGATCACTGCAAGTTCTGCACTCCAGAGAGCCAACATTCCCTGTTCAATCAAGAAGATGAGCTTCATGCACAGCATAATGCAGCCCTTACACTGGCAGGGATTAGAACAGATAAGTGGCAGAGCTGCTTTAAAGCCAGTGAGAGGTCAGTGCTTGAGACGAGTTTGGGTTTTGCTCCTTAATGACAATGGCTTCTCCAGATGCTCAACCTGTCAGAAAATGACAGCTTTAAAAGATCCTGAAACTGTGAAGAGCTGTGTGCCTGACACACCTGCTGAGGAGTGCAAACAACAGTCAGGCTGGCCATGAGGAGGAACTTCTTCAGCATGAGAGTGGTGAGAGCCTGGAATGGGTTCCCAGAGAGGTGGTTGAGGCCCCATGGCTGGAGGTGTTTAAGGCCAGGCTGGCTGAGGCTCTGGCCAGGCTGATCTAGTGTGAGGTGTCCCTGCCCATGGCAGGGGGGTTGGAACTGGATGATCTTTATGATCGCTTCCAACCCTGACTGATTCTATGATTCTAAGATGCAGCTCTTGTGTACTGCAGCTGTTGTAGCTGCCTCTGAATTATTCCTACCTACCTACAGCAGCTGTGGAGCTCATGTTCTGGCCCTCCAGCTATACAGAATCACAGAACCTTAGAGGTTGGAAGGGACCTCCAGAGCTCATCCAGTCCAACCCCCTGCCAAGGCAGCATCACCCAAGGTAGTTCACACAGGAATGTATCCAGGAGAGTTTGGAAAGTCTCCAGAGAAGGCATTGGAATGAGCTGCCCAGGGAGGTGGTGGAGTTGTCATGCCTGGAGGTGTTGAAGCCAAGCCTGGCTGGGGCACTTAGTGCCATGGTCTGGTTGATTGGACAGGGCTGGGTGCTAGGTTGGACTGGATGAGCTTGGAGCTCTCTTCCAACCTGGTTAATTCTGTGATTCTAAATTGGACTACAAGGAGATAATTGACCAGCATAAGTCAAGGTCTATAGGAATATTCATCCCTGGAGCACCCAAGGAGCATCCTGGACAAGCAAGGAGGTCGATTGCTTCTGCTTAGCTAGAAATGCCCTTAAAAACTGCTGCTTTCAATAAACACTGTAATGGGTTTTGCCTGAGCTGTAGGCTTGTGCATACTGACTTCTGACAACGTTTTGGCAGATGATGTCTGACAAATGGTGTTGGAAACCTGTTTGTGAAATAAACCTTCCTGAGAAACAGAACCTAGAAGTTAACATGATAAACAACAGCAGCTTTCCTTTTTCAGCCCAGACTCCCCTTGGGCTGCTGTAGGCTCTGATGCAGGCACTTGTTTGCACAACCAGGCAAGCTGGGGGGTTAGGAGTGTGTCCGAAGCTGACTGCCCCATGGCCATCCTGAGAAAAAGAAGCTTTCAGCTGTGGGTGCTGGGTGTGCAGATGCTGCCTTCCTGCTGTTGGGCTGATGGAACACTGCAACAGGTTGCTCAGGGAGCTGGTTGTGGCCCCATCCCTGGAGATATTCAAGGTGAGGCTGGACAGGGCTGTGGGCAACCTGCTCTAGTTGAAGATGTCCCTGCTGAGTGCAGGGAGAGTTGGACTGGATGATCTTTGGAAGTCCCTTCCAACCCAAACCATTCTATGATACAGAATCCACTAGAAGATCAGATCAATAACATTGACAGTCCAGAATCAGACTGGCAAACAAGAGAAATACACTGAGAGACCTAACAGCAGCCTGCCAGGACCTGAAGGGGGCTACAAAGGGGCTGCAGAGAGACTGCTTGCAAAGGGCTGCAGGGACAGGATGAGGGCAGTGGCTTCAAACTGGAGCAGAACAGATTGAGTCTGGATGTTAGGAACAGGTTCTTTGCCATGAGGGTGGTGGAACACTGGGGCAGGTTGCCCAGGGAGGTGGTTGTGTGCCCATGCCTGGAGATATTGAAGGTGAGGCTGGAGAGGGCTGTGGGCAACCTGCTCCAGTTGAGGATGTCCCTGCTGAGTGGATGACTTCAGAGATCCCTTCCAACCCAAACCATTCTATGATTCTATGCTGCCTGCCCAGGCACAGGGCATTGATGTCCGTAACACTGATGTGCTCTTGAAGCTGGCAGCTGTGCTCTTGAACCCAGCAGTTTGTGCCTGGTGGTGTCAGTTTCTGGTTGCCTCTTCAAAACAAGCTGTTCAGAGATGCTATTAAAAATAGGTGATGTAAGCTGCAAGTGGAAAAACAAAGTCAGGCTGGGTATAGGTAAAAGTACTCTTTCTCCAGCTTCTGGCACATGACAGGAAATAGCAGGACCCAGAACCCTGTGTCCAGCTTCCTTGGGGTCTTCGGCCCCATGGATGAGTAAGCAACAAGCTTTGGCAGGAGGTTCACTTCCATACCTCTCTTTTCCACTCTGCAATCACACTCTTATGAAGAGGAAGACAATCCTTGACAACTGTGAATTAAACCCAGACCTGAGCTGTGTCAGTGTTCAAGGTGAGCAGAGCATCCCTGACAGGCGCTGTGGGGGTGGCAGCGCAGAGCCTGTCTGCTCTGTGACAGCCTAACATGAAGGCTGGGGCCAAGCAGCCCACCCCTGCCTCCTGTACTGGGGGGGGGGGTCTGTATAGGGGTGAGGAGTTACCTCTGCCTCCAGCTGCTGGCCTGTCAAGGAGGCAAGGCTTCTTATGAGGAAAGTAGCTCAGATGAGGGCAGCTCCTGGCTTTTGTGCTGCTAGGGGTACTTCTGCCTCTAATGGTGCACATATCTCTATCTCTATGTCTGTGTCTATATCTACCTATATCTCTATCTCTATATCTATGTCTATTTCTATACCTCTATGTCTATATCTATACCTCTATGTCTATATCTATATGTCTGTATCCATATCTATGTCTATGCCTCTATGTCTATATCTATATATCTATGTCTATATCTATCTATCTATGTCTGTATCTATATCTATCTATATCTATATGTCTATATCTATATATCTATCTACATCTCTATATCTATATATCTATGTCTATATCTATATATCACAAAATCAATGCCAGGGGCTGCAAGGGACCTCCAAAGCTCATCCAGTCCAATCCCCCTGCCACAGCAGCAGCACCTAGAGTAGATCACACAGGAACACATCCAGGCAGCACCTGGATATCTCCAGAGAAGGAGACTAGGAGACTCCACAACTCCCCTGGGCAGCCTCTTCCAGGCTTCTGACACCCTTACAGGGGAAAAAAAATTCCTCCTCATGTTTCCATGTAACTTCCTGTGCCTCAACTCTCACCCAGTGCCCCTTGTCCTGGCATTGGGCATCACCCAGCAGAGCCTGGCTCCAGCCTCCTGGCACTTGTCTTTACATCTTTATCACCATCCACGAGGTCCCCCCTCCAGCTCCTCCTCTTCTGCAGGCTGCACACCCCCAGCTCCCTCAGCCTCTCCTCACAGGGATGAGCTCCAGGCCCCTCCCCAACCTTGCTGCCCTTCTCTGGACATCTTCCAGCACCTCAACATCTTTCTTAAACTGAGAGCCCCAGGACTGGACACAGTACTCAAGGTGTGACCTATGCAGTGCTCCTCAGAGCTCCTTTAAGATTAAAGCTCAGGAGCATTGTGCAAAACAACACTTTGCAAAGGAACAGGAATTTTGCCATCCCTCCTGCCAGAAGTTACCTTTTGTTTCTTAATCAAGGAAACCATTCCAGAAAGGGTGCTTGGAAGGAAGCAGTTTTATGCCTCACCTCATAGAAATGTGTCCATTTGCAGTCCTGTGGAGTAGGAAAAGAGCATTAGAGGCAGACTGGTTTAGAAGATTTGAGGACCCCCAAGACAGGAAATCTTGCATTGGATAGAAATGAGGGTGAGAAGCTCTCATGCAGGAAATTAAGCCATGAGAACTTCAGAGAGCTGATCTATATGCTAATGCAGTTTACAAATGCAGCCCCAAGCAGCTGGAAGAGGGCAAAATAGTGGGAGAGGAGGAGTGGTGTGGGGAAGGCATTTCCAACACTGCTGATGGCATCTGGGACTCATACTGGCTGTGGGTCTTAGTTTCTACTAGTAGAAGCCACATGGGAGAAGGGAACCACAGAATCATAGAATCACAGAGTCACTGAATGTTAGGGGCTGGAAGGGACCTCCAAAGCTGATCCAGTCCAACCCCCCTGCCACAGCAGCATCACCTAGAGCAGATCACACAGGAACACATCCAGGCAGCTCTGGAATAGCTCCAGAGAGGGAGACTCCACAGAATCATAGAATCACAGAGTCACAGAATGTGAGAGGCTGGAGGGACCTTGGAAGCTCACCCAGTCCAGAGCATCTGAGGGTTATGGAGATAGACTCAGAGAGTTGGGGTTGTTCAGTTTGGAGAAGAGGAGGCTCCCAGGAGACCTTCTTGTGACCTTTCAGTATCTTAAGGGGGCTACAAGAAAGCTGGTCCCTTCCAGCCCCTGACACTCTGTGATTCTGTGCTCATTAGGAGCTTACTATGAAGAGTTTGCACTGAAGAATGTGGTGCTGCTGAGCCTGGTCAAGGACAGGTATGACTGAGGAATTGCCACAGACAAAAAGTCAAAGTTTGGGAACTGTTTCCAAATCCTTTGTGACATCAGCAAATGAAGCTGCCAAATGCTGGTGCCAGCTTGGCCAAGGTTTTTATTTCTCTGAGATGAGAGGTAATTTCTGATTGAGTTAAATTGTTTGAAGTAACCAATCCTTTGACCTTGAGGAAAATGTTCAGGACATCTCCATCAGTCTGGTGGCATTTGTTGGGAAACAGAGTTCTGTGCTCAGCTAATGACTTAATTAGGAAAGCCATAGTCAGCTGGCAGTGAATGGTGAGGCTTTATTTAACTGGCAAGCAGGAAAGTTGCCATCCATCTGCTTTGGGTTTTTTTTCCTTCTCCTGTTAATTGCTTCTAAATATTAAAATTGGATGCAGTCTTCAACTTGATTGGTAGTTTGAGTGGAAATTGGGGGAGAGCAGCTAAGATGCAAAAGAAAAGTATTAGCAATAATGAAGAGGAGGAAGTTCTTCAGCATAGAGTGGTGAGAGCCTGGAATGGGTTGCCCAGGGAAGTGGTTGAGGCCCCAGCCCTAGAGGTGTTTAAGGCCAGGCTGGGTGAGGCTCTGACCAGGCTGATCTAGTGTGAGATGTCCCTGCCCATGGCAGGGGGGTTGGAACTGGATGATCTTTGTGATCCCTTCCAACCCTGACTGATTCTGTGATTCTAAGATGCAGCTCTTGTGTATTGCAGCTGTTGTAGCTGCCTCTGGAATATTCCTACCTACCTACAGCAGCTGTGGAGCTCATGTTCTGGCCCTCCAGCTATACAGAATCACAGAACCTTAGAGGTTGGAAGGGACCTCAGAAGCTCATCCAGTCCAACCTCCTGCCAAGGCAGCATCACCCAGGGTAGTTCACACAGGAATGCAGCCAGGAGGGTTTGAAAGTCTGCAGAGAAGGAGACTCCACAACCTCTCTGGGCAGCCTGCTCCAGGGCTCTGCCACCCTCACTCCAAAGAAGTTTCTCCTCCTCTTGAGCTGAAACCTTCTCTGTTCCAGTTTGCATCCATTGCTGCTTGGCTCTTGCTGTGCAGCACCCAAAAGAGCTTGGCCCCCTCCCCTTGACACCCACCCCTCAGCTCTTTGCACACATTGCTCAGATCCCCTCTCAGCCTTCTCTGCTCCAGACTCAACAGCCCCAGGGCTCTCAGGCTCTCTTTGCAGGGGAGATGCTCAAGTCCCCCACTCATCCTCCTGGCTCTCTGCTGGACTCTCTCCAGCAGGTCCATGTCTCTCCTGAACTGGGGAGCCCAAACCTGGACACAGTATTGCAGCTGTGGTCTCAGTAGGGCAGAGCAGAAGGGAAGAAGAACCTCCCTAGCCCTGCCGGCCACACTTTTCCTGATGCCCCTCAGGATGCCATTGGCTCTCTTGGCCACAAGGGCACATTGCTGGCTGGTTGCCAGCAGCTGGGCAAGAGCCAGCAGTGTGCCCAGGTGGCCAAGAAGGCCCACAGCATCCTGGGCTGGCTCAGGAGCAGTGTGGCCAGCAGGACTAGGGAGGTCATTCTGCCCCTGTGCTCAGCACTGCTCAGGTCACACCTTGAGTGCTGTGTCCAGTTCTAGGTCTGTCAGTGTAAGAAAGATGTTGAGGTGCTGGAAGGTGTCCAGAGAAGGGCAGCATTGCTGGAGCCTGGAGCACAGCCCTGTGAGGAGAGGCTGAGGGAGCTGGGGGAGTGCAGCCTGCAGAAGAGGAGGCTCAGGGCAGAGCTCATTGCTGTCTGCAGCTACCTGAAGGGAGGCTGTAGCCAGGTGGGGTTGGGCTCTTCTGCCAGGCAACCAGCAACAGAACAAGGGGACACAGCCTCAAACTGTGCCAGGGCAGGTTCAGGTTATATGTTAGGAAGAAGTTCTTCCCAGCAAGAGTGATTGGCACTGGAATGGGCTGCCAGGGGAGGTGGTGGAGTCCCCTTCCCTGGAGGTGTTTAAGAGGAGGCTGCATGAGGCACTTGGTGCCATGGGTTAGTTAATTAGAAGGTGTTAGGTGCTAGGTTGGACTGGATGATCTCAAAGGACTTTTCCAGCCCGGTTAAAGCTGGGGTTCTGTGTGTCCTTGTCTGCTCTGCAGCAGCCACCTTGTCAGGAGAAATTCTGCACAGCCCTTCTCCTGCATTAGCAATGTCTATTGAGTGTGCTGCAAGAATAAATACAATTACTCTGCAGCAGTTCTGAAAGTGCTGCTTTTTATTGCAATTCCTAGCCATGGTTTTGGTTCCCCCCCCGCAATGGCATATGTGCCCTGGGGAGCTGCTGTGAGAGTGTTACAGCTCAACAGGGTCAGGCTACCTGTAAAGTGTACCTTTAATCTTCCTTTAATCTTCCCCAGCTTTGATCGACACTTTCCACCTCCAACAAGATGCTAAAAGGAAAAGGCATAATGGACCTCTGGGCTTCCTCCCTAGGAGATATTTTCAGTGGCTGAGATTATTTTTCTCTTTTCTTTTGATATTTTCATCAAATCATAGAATCTGGGTTGTAAGTGACCTCCAAAGCTCATCCAGTCCAACCCCCTCAGCACTCAGCAGGGACATCCTCAACTACAGCAGGTTGCCCACAGCCCTCTCCAGCCTCACCTTCAATACCTCCAGGCATGGGGCCACAACCACCTCCCTGGGCAACCTCTTGCAGTGTTCCAGCAGCCTCCTGCTGCAGAACCTGTTCCTAACATCCAATCTCAATCTGCTCTGCTCTAGTTTGAAGCCATTGCCCTCCTCCTGTCCCTGCAGCCCTTTGCAAACAGTCTCTCTGCAGCCTTCTTGCAGCCCACTTCAGGCACTGGCAGGATGCTACGAGGTGTCCCCACAGCCTCTTCTTCTGCAGGCTGCACACCTCCAGCTCCCTCAGCCTGTCTCTGTAGCAGAGCTGCTCCAACCCCCTCAGCATTTTGGTGGCCCTCCTCTGGCCCTGCTCCATCAGCTCCATGTCCTTCCTGTTTGGGGACTCCAGAGCTGGATGCAGCACTGCAGGTGAGGTCTGAGCAGAGCAGAGCACCTAACATTAATGTTAGGTAGTACATAACATATTAATGTAGTAACATAACATATTAATGTAGTAACACAACATATTGATGTAGTACCTAACATAGTCATGTCAGGTAGTAAGGAACCTAAAGGTAATTGGAGGAGGCAGCTGTGACAATAGCTTCAGAAATGCAGCTTGAGATAAACCTCCTAAACTCAGACATGGGAAACTTGAGAGTCCTGAAAGCACAATTGCAGGGCAGGTGGGTAAGGGGTCGCAGACACCTCTGTCACCTTCAGACTAGATTTGCATCCGCTTGTGGCATTGCATCTCTCTGAAACAGGGATGGAACTGCTCAGCTCCACCTGCAGCTTATTGCTCAGGTGGTTACTTGCACTTCCTTGACTCTTGGTAAGAAAAATGATCATTACCTTGTAAATCTTCAAACCGCTTTCCAGAGGCAGCTGCCGCTGCTCTTGCGACACTTTTGCTACCTCTAATATTTGTTGTGATGGATTTGGAGCTGCCAGGCTGTAGCTCGCTTGTTATTGTGTGTCAGGTTTGATGGATGTGGTGTTTCCTACAGGGGAGATCAGTACAATTCAAAAGGGATTTGACCTGGATAAAAAATAGAGAGGGGAGAAAATGATGGTGCAACCAGTAAGTAAGTGATGTTTAAGTGGTGCCTTGGAGTTGCTAATGGACAGGTTCTGTCTGGTTCTTGGGTTTGATTTTGCTCCTTCCTAGCCTGATTTCCACACCAGCTGAGCCAGAACAGCTTAACTTTATAGCACAGACAACATGATGCAACTATTTGAACGGGGCCTACAAGAAAGCTGCTGAGGGACATGTGGCCAGAAGGTCGAGGGAGGTGATTCTCCCCCTCTACTCTGCTCTGCTGAGACCCTGCCTGCAGTACTGCATCCAGTTCTGGAGCACCATTACATGAAGGATATGGAGATCACTACCCAACACCCTAAAAAGTCATGGAATCATAGAATCAGAGAATCAGTCAGGGTTGGAAGGGACCACAAGGAGCAGCCAGTTCCAACCCCCCTGCCATGCCCAGGGACACCCTACCCTAGAGCAGGCTGCACACAGCCTCAGCCAGCCTGGCCTTAAACACCTCCAGGGATGGAGCCTCAACCACCTCCCTGGGCAACCCTTCCAGGCTCTCACCACTCTCATGCTCAACAACTTCCTCCTCACCTCCAGCCTGAAATGAAACAAAAGGTATAAAAGTGAGTATTGTTGTGCACCTCTCGAGTCGTTGGTTACACAGAACGCCTCCAACGTGAGCACCTGACAGGGTGGAGGTGTTGTTGTTTCAGTGCTAACCAAAAAAAGAGGAATAAAAGAGACTTCTGTTCCTTTGTAGAAGAAATTTATTTCAAACCCTTTACCAGGAGTAACATCAGAGGTAAAAAAGAAACCAAAGGACAAAAGGAAGTCGTGGGCTAAAGAGAAGTCAAGCAAATAGGCCAACACAAAATCCCCCTTTAGGAAGGGAAACGGTGCCAGAGTCCAATTATTTTGCTCATTCTTAAGGCCAGGAGTCACAGCATCATCATCATCATCATCATCATCATGACCACCATCAGCACCACTATGACCATCATCAGCACCATCATGACCATCATCAGCAGCACCATTGTGACCATCAGCAGCACCACCATGACCATCATCAGCACCATCGTGACCATCATTGGCACCACTGTGACCATCATCGGCACCATCGTGACCATCATCAGCACCATCGTGACCATCACCATCGTGACCATCAGCAGCACCACCATGACCATCATCAGCACCATCGTGACCATCATCAGCACCATCGTGACCAGCACCATCGTGACCATCATCAGCACCACCGTGACCAGCACCATCGTGACCATCAGCAGCACCACCATGACCATCATCAGCACCATCATGACCATCACCATCATGACCATCAGCAGCACCACCGTGACCATCCTCATCACCACCACCATCACCAATCTCCCAGTCCTCTCAAGCATGTTCTCGACACCTGATGAGCTTTCTAAAGGCCAGCTTGAAATCTTCATTGAAGCTGGTGTACAGCAAAGGGTTGATCAAGGAGTTGACATAGCCGAGCCAGGTCAAGAAGTCCGCCACCTGCGGGGAGACGGCGCAAACGTGGAGGCCCACCAGCAACTCCTTGATGAAAAAGGGCAACCAAGACAGAATGAAAGCACCCAAGATCAGCCCCAGGATGCGGGCGGCCTTCCGTTCCCGCGTGGTGGAGATCTGCTGCCGGTCGCCAGCCAGCTCCAGGTCGTTCTCGAAGGGAGGGATCCTGACGGAGGCGTTGATTTTGTCCAACTCCGCGGTGGGGTCGGAGGTGGAGAAGTCCGAGACGCAGAAGGTCTGCGTCAGCTTGCAGCTGGCGAAGGAGTTCTGGCTGTCGGTGCTCCGGTTGCTGAGGTGGCGGCTGGAGCCTCGCTTTTGGTAGAGGCTCTTTGCGGCGTGGTAAATCCTGTAGTAGAGGATGAGGATGAGAGTCAAGGGGATGTAAAAGGCCCCGAAAGTGGAGTAGACAGTGTAGATGACGTGGTCGTGCTGGATGCGGCACTCGCTGGGAATGCTGACGCTGTGGTGACTTCTCCAGAACAAAGGGGGCATGGATATGAAAACGGAGATGGTCCAGACGGTGACGATCATCAGCCCTGCCCTCCTGGCCGTCCTCTTCCTGGCGTACTCGATGGCGTCGGTGATGGCCCAGTACCTGTCCAGGGCGATGACGCAGAGGTGCAGGATGGAGCAGGTGCAGCAGGTCATGTCCACGCTCAGCCAGATCTCGCAGATGAAGTAGCCCAAGGTCCACTTATCGATCATGATGTAAGTGATGCTCAAGGGCATGACGAGGACCGCAACCAGCAGGTCCGTCACGGCCAGGGAACAGATTAAGTAATTGGCTGGCTGGTGGAGCTTCTTGGTGGTGGAGATCGCTGCGATGACGGCGGAATTCAGGAGCATAGTCAAGGTGGTGATGGTGGCCAAGGTCAGGGTGACGAGCATCTTCTCAGTGACTGTTTTTGGCTTGGCAGCCACGCTGGCTTCAGAGCTGCAGTTTGTCAGATTCATTTTCCACTCCAGGACACACAATGAAAATAAAAGAAGAAGCTACTTCACAGAATCACAGAACCTTAGAGGTTGGAAAGGACCTCCAGAGATCATTGAGTCCAACCTCCCTGCCAAAAGCAGGATCACCCAGGGTAGTCCACACACAAATGCACCCAGGAGGGTCTTGAAAGTCTCCAGAGAAGAAGACTCCACAAGCTCTCTGGGCAGCCTGTCATGAAGAGCTCCAGGTTCAGAAGTCACCCATCTCAAAGAGGGATAGAGATGCTCCAGGTGCAGTTCTTGGTTTTCATAGTCCCACATTCAACAGAGCAGCAAAAAGCTTCCAGGCTTCCTCCTCTTCATTGCTTTCCTAGAAGAGAGAAACACAGAATATACAGAACCACACAGAAACCTTTGGGGTGGCAAAGCCCCTCAGGATCAGCAAGTCCAACCCAGAAGCCTACTCTACAAGGTGCACCCTAAACCATAGCCCCAAACACCACATCCAAACCACCTTTGAATACATCCAGGGTTGGTGACTCCACCACCTCCCTGGGCAGCTCATTCCAGTGTCTGACCACTCTTGCCATGAAAATGTTTGTCCTAATATCCAGTCTAAACCTACCCAGTGGCAGCTTGAGGCCATTCCCTCTTGTTCTGTCACTGACTGTGCTAGTTTGAAGCTAGCTAGAATGTTTTGGTGAGAAGAACTAGATTAGAGGCTGTGAAAGGGAAGCAAGGGTGATTGCTGCATTTGAGGGATCAGCTCCTCTGTATGTGCTTTATCCAAAGGTGATTCTATGGGGAACAGTAACAGAGCAGCCTCTCTCATCAAAGGCTTGCCAGCCCTTCACAGCTATTTGCTCTGCTTCTTAAATCACAGATTCATAGAATTTATAGGAGTACTGAATCATAGAAGCATAGAATTGTCAGGGCTGGAAGAGACTTTGAGGATCATGTAGCTACCACCCCTCTGCCAGGGGCAGGGACACCTTTCACTAGAGCAGATTGCTCATAGCCACATCCAGCCTGGCCTTAAAAGCCTCCAGGGATGAGGGTTCCACCAATTCTCTGGGCAACCTGTGCCAGTCTCTCACCACCCTCATGCTGAAGAACTTCTTCCTAACATCCAATCTGAATCTCCCCTCCTCCAGTTTGGATCCGTTCTCCCCAGTCCTATCACTACCTGACACCCTCAAAAGTCCCTTCCCAGCTTTCTAGTAGCCCCCTTTAGATACTGGAGGGCTACAATAAGGTCTCCTGGGAGCCTTCTCCACTCCAGACTGAATCATAGGACCTCCAGAGATCATCCAATGCAACCTCCCTGCCAAGGCAGCGTCACCCAGCGTAGGCTGCACAGGAATACATCCAAGATGGTTTTGAGCATCTCCAGAGAAGGAGACTCCACAACCTCTCTGGGCAGCCTGCTCCAGGGCTCTGTCACCCTCCCTCTAAAGAAGTTCCTTCTGTTGAGCTGAAACCTTCTCTGTTCCAGTTTGCATCCACTGCTCCTTGCCTTATTGCTGCTGACCACTGAAAAGAGCTTGGCCACCCTCACCATGAAGAAGTGTCTCCACCTTAAAGAGCCTGGCACCTACATCTAGATACCCACCCCTCAGATATTTCACAGAATCATAGACTCAAGCAGGTTGGAAGAGACCTCCAAGCTCATCCAGCCCAACCTAGCACCCAGCCCTGCCCAATCAACCAGACCATGGCACTAAGTGCCCCAGCCAGGCCTTGCTTCAACACCTCCAAGGACAGCGACTCCACCACCTCCCTGGGCAGCCCATTCCAATGCCAATCACTCTCTCTGCCACCAACTTCCTCCTACCATCCAGCCAATCCCCAACTCCCTCAGCCTGCTATTTTCCATGTCTTTATTACTACCTTGCAAACAGTGCTTAAAACCGACTCAGGTTCCCTTTCAGATGCAGCTTTCAAGCGACGTTGAGAGCTCTGTGGCAAAGGCTTAGTTTCAGACAGCACAGCAGTGCTGCTAGGAGCTTATATATAGGTTTAATTATTCCTGACATTTCAGGTATGCCACTGTGTGTGCCTTTAGAGGAGACAGACAAAAAGCATTTGCCTTGGCTTTGAGATTTCCATCCCATAGTGCTCCCTGTCAGCCACTCCAACATGATGCAAGGTAGAAACGATAAAGAAATAAGGTTAAATATTGTTTCAGGAGTTCAGCTCCTGCATCTGGGGAGAAACAACAGCAGGCAGCAGGACAGGTTGGAGCTGACCTGCTAGAAAGCAGCTCTGTGGAGAAAGGCCTTGGAGTGCTGGTGGGCAGCAAGTTCTGCACGGGCCAGCAATGTGCCCTGGTGGGCAAGAGAGACAATGGAAGCCTGGGAGCCATCAGGAAAAGTGTGGCCAGCAGGGCTAGGGAGGTTCTAATCCATCTCTGCTCTGCCCTGCTGAGACCACATCTGCAATACTGTGTCCAAGTTTGGGCTCCCCAGTTCAGGAGAGACAGGGACCTGCTGGGGAGAGTCCAGCAGAGAGCCAGGAGGATGAGTGGGGGACTTGAGCATCTCCCCTGCAAAGAGAGCCTGAGAGCCCTGGGGCTGTTGAGTCTGGAGCAGAGAAGGCTGAGAGGGGATCTGAAGCAATGTGTGCAGATAGCTGAGGGGTGGGTGTCAAGGGGAGGGGGCCAAGCTCTTTTGGGTGCTGCACAGCAAGAAGCCAAGCAGCAATGGATGCAAACTGGAACAGAGAAGGTTTCAGCTCAAGAGGAGGAGAAACTTCTTTGGAGTGAGGGTGGCAGAGCCCTGGAGCAGGCTGCCCAGAGAGGTTGTGGAGTCTCCTTCTCTGCAGACTTTCCAAACCCTCCTGGCTGCATTCCTGTGTGGACTACTCTGGGTGATGCTGCCTTGGCAGGGGGTTTGGACTGGATGATCTCTGGAGGTCCCTTCCAACCTCTGAAGTCCTCTGGTTCTGTGATTCATACATTCTAAATGCTGACCAAAGCCAGAGCTGGCAGCCTGTGAGAGGCAGCTTAGGATACTCTCTGGGGTCTTGCTTTCTACTGTGTAAATTATCTTGGCATAAAGGATGTAGGAAATGGAAAGCTTGGAGCCTCTTCTATCCAAATAAACAGGAAGGTTTCTTCCCCTGGCTTCATTTATTGAAGAATAAGGAGTCCTCCAGGCTAGTCCTACTGGTCCCCTGCACAGAATCACAGAATCACAGTATTAACCAGGTTGGAAGAGACCTCTAAAATCATCGAGTCCAACCTATCACCTAACACCTTCTGATCAACTAAACCTTGGCATTAAGTGCCTCATGCAGCCTCCTTTTAAATGCCTCGAGGGATGGGGACTCCACCACCTCCCCGGGCAGCCCATTCCAATGCCAGTCACTGTTGCTGTGAAAAACTTCCTCCTAACATCCAGCCTGAACCTGCCCTGGCGCAGTTTGAGGCTGTGTCCTCTCGTTCTGTCACTGGGTTCTGTCTCTGGGTTTCTGGGTGCCTCTGCTCTGCAGTGCTGCTGCCTTTCACTTCTCACAGAACCACAGAACATTAGAGTTTGGAAAGGACCTCCAGAGATCATCCAGTCCAACCTCCCTGCCGGAGCAGGAGCACCCAGGGTAGTCTGCACAGGAATGCAGAGACAGAGACTCCACAACCTCTCTGGGCAGCCTGCTCCAGTGCTCCATCACCCTCACTGCGAAGAACTTTCTCCTCGTGTTGAGCTGAAACCTTCTATGCTCCAGTTTGTACCCACTGCTTCTTGTCTTATTACTGTGCACCACCACAAGAGACCTTCTCTAATATCTCTCCTGTAATCTTGGCTAACACCTAACAACATTAAGCTTTTGCAGGTTGTTTTTGTTTGTCTGTCTGGGAAAGTAGAGGGAGAAAGAGAGAGGAGTAGCTCTGCACCCCTTCTGGGCAGCTTTATTTGTCCAGGAGGGGGTTTGGCTTTCTGTATTACTTCTTCCTCATCTATAATTGTAAATAGCTGTAAATATGTTGTGTGTTTCTGCTTGTAAATTTAGCTGTGCTGTAAATAGAGCTTCAGCTCACTCCCAAGCTGTCTGAGCTACTCTGGCAAATTCCAATGCGGGGGTGGGGAAGTTCCTAACCCACCACAAACCTCAATCCATCTGCTCTCCTCAGCATCCTCACTCAGTGTGTGCTCCCAGCCCACCACGGCACTGGAGGACACCATGGGATTCACACGTCCCCCACAGCCACCTGGTGATGTGCTTCACGAACAAGAGAGCTCCTGCTGCTACCAGGCGTAAACGGCATTTTGCTGCTGCTCCTCTTTCACTTCCCTGGGAGCCCTGACATTTCGTGGCCACACCAATTCTCCCCATCCTGGGGGGACCCTGAAAGGGACCTGAGTGTTTCCCATTGGAATGGGCTGCCCAGGGACGTGATGGAGTTGCCATTCAAGGAAAGACAGCGTGAGGCACTTAGTGCCATGGTCTAGTTGGTTGGATAGGGCTGATAGGTTGGACTGGATGAGCTTGGAGGTCTCTTCCAGCCTGGCTAATTCTATGATTCTATGGTTGTGATGGACAAGGAGCTGGATAGGAGCCAGCAGTGTGCCCAGGTGGCCAAGAAAGCCAATGGCATCCTGGCTGGGATCAGCAATGTTATGGCCAGCAGGAGCAGGGAGGGGATTGTACCCCTGGACTGGGCTCTGGGGAAGCCACACCTCAAGTACTGTGTTCAGTTTTGGGCACTGCAATACATGAGAGCTGTGGAGGTGCTGGAGGCAGTGCAGAGGAGGGCGTGTAAGCTGTGAATGGCCTGGAGAGTAAATCTGTTGAGGAGTGAGTGAAGGAGCTGGGGCTGGTTAGTGTGGAACAGAGGAGGCTGAGGGCAGAGCTCATGGCTGTCTGCAGCTACCTGAAAGGAGGTTGTGGAGAGGTTGGTGCTGGTCACCTCTATCAGGGAATCAGGGGTAGAACTAGGGGGAATAGTCTCAGGCTGTGGCTGGGTGGGTTTAGATTGGATGTTGGGAAAAAGTTTTTCAAGGAGAAAGTGGTCAGGGACTGGAATGAGCTGCCCAGGGAGGTGGAGTCACCAACCCTAGATGTGTTTAAGTGTGGTTTGGATGTGGCACTTGGGGACATGGTTTGGAATGACCCTTTTATAGCAGGGTCATGAGTTGGACTTGATGATCCTCAGGAGCTTTTCCCCTGAATGTTTCTGTGAGTCTGTGATGCTCTCTGCTGAGCACTGCCTATGTGCATCTTTAATCCAATAGGAACTGAACTGCTGTGATTCATAGAATCATAGAATCAGTCAGGGTTGGAAGGGACCACAAGGAGCAGCCAGGTCCAACCCCCCTGCCATGCCCAGGGACACCTCACACTAGAGCAGGCTGCACACAGCCTCAGCCAGCCTGGCCTGAAACACCTCCAGCCATGGGGCCTCAACCACCTCCCTGGGAAACCCATTCCAGCCTCTCACCACTCTCATGCTGAACAATTTCCCCCTCATGGCCAGGCTGACTCTCCCCACCTCCAGCTTTGCTCTATCCCCCCCAGTCCTGTCACTCCCTCAGAGCCTAAAAAGTCCCTCCCCAGTTTTTTTGTAGGCCCACTTCAGATCCTGGAAGGCCACAAGAAGGTCACCTGGGAGTCTCCTCTTCTGCAGACTGCACAGCCCCAGCTCTTTCAGTCTGTCCTCATAGGAGAGCTGCTGCAGCCCTCTGAGCATCCCAGTGGCCCTAAACCTGGGCTTGAATCAACCTGATCTGGAATCAGTGAAAGCTCACAAGCTGCCAGGTTTGCAAAGCTATTTCAAATGAAATCCACACAGAATCAGCTCCCTTCCCCCCCCATCCCTCATGGGAAAGCTTTTCTGGTGTAGATCTTGGCACATGAAAACCAGAGACAATAATTAGTGATGATCTTCCCAACCATGCTTCCTCCCACAGGCAGTGCTCGAATGATCATTCAGAGAGGATTACTCATTTATTTTTGGTCTGCTTGCACTAAACCTCCTCACATATCTCAGGCACTGAAAGCTCCTAAGATGCTGCTGAGCTTCAACCTGACACGAAGTAGGACTCAAGAGTAGATTTCACCTCACCAAGCTCTCTGGGACAGTGAAATAGACTCCTTGTGAACAGCTAGAGTAGCTGCCCACTCCACTTGTGATCACTTCCAACAGATAAGGCTCTACATTTACAGAGAATTTGCTTTTAAATAGACTACCAAGTAAAAAAATACCCCACACCTTTAAAAGTCATCCTCTGTTCTCACAGCACCTTAACTCCTTAGCATCATGCATCTTAAATGGCCCTTTCACTCTACACAACATCAGAGTCACTGAGGCTGGAAAAGACTGCTGGGCTCATCAAGTCCGACCACTGCCTCTGTTTCACAGTGCCCACAGGTTTGGCTGTTTAGCTGCTGCAGTGCCCACGGCTGGCTGTGGCTGTTGTGCCATTGCAGTGCCCACAGCTGGCTTTGGCTGTTTAGCTGCTGCTGCAGTGCCCACTTGTAGCTTTGGCTGTTTAGCTGCTGCAGTGCCTACTTGTAGCTTTGGCTGTCTTGCTGCTGCAGTGCCCACTGCTGGCTTTGGCTGTTTAGCTGCTGCTGCAGTGCCTACTTGTAGGTTTGGCTGTTTTGCTGCTGCAGTGTCCACAGCTGGATTTGGCTGTTGTGCCGCTGCAGTGCCCACAGCTGGCTTTGGCTGTTCAGCTCTGCACTTCCCTTTTGTTCTGCTGAATGGTTCAGCTGCCGAGTATGGGAGGATCCTGGGGCCCTCCTTAAGCCTTCCTCCCACTGCTCAAACTTCCATTCAGACTATTTATTCATTGACTGTATGACTAAGATTTGGAAGGAGATAAAATACAGGTGGGAGGACAGCTTGGATAATGAGCTCTCCTACCAGACATGGGCAGCCAGGCTCTGCAATCGCTCCCCTTCCTTCCTAAGGGGGAGGGCAAAGCAGGGTGCCACTTCCAGCGCTTACAGCCCTCCTTCAAAGAGCAGTTCTGGAGATGATGCTTGGCTGATGGATGGCTCAGGGGCAGATACTGATGAAGCAGGAAAGGAAGGTTTAACAGCAAAGTGAAGCCCTACAACGTTTGCTCTCCCGCTGGCAGGCAGAGAGGAGATCTGCTCCTCAAATCCAGCCACGGTCGCCCCTCGCTTCACAGAGCCACCCAAACCAGCAGGGAAAGTTCCTTTTCTTCCCACAGCTGAGCCAAACACCAGGTCAGGGCACCTGAGCCTACTGTGGCTCAGCAGGGCTGGGCAAGAGATGGGCATGAGCAGCAGCCACAGAGCTCCAGTGGAAAGGCAGCAGCCAAGAGCCTGTCAGGGTCTTGTGGGCCGGTGAAGGGATGCTGGAAGGTGAAGGGACCTTTGCCCTCCTGAGGCATAGGTACTGTGCAGGGACACTACAGCAGCTCAGTGCCCTGCCTGGCAGGGAAAGAAGAACATCCTGATCCTGAGCATGTAAGTCCATTCTGAGTGCAGGGTCTGCTGTAGCCACACCACTTGGTCAGCCAGGGAGCAGCTAAGGTGCAGCTCCAACCATGGCAATTGCCAGCTAAGGTGCAGCTCCAACCATAACAAATGCCAGCTAAGGTGCAGCTCCAGCCATAACAAGTGCCAGCTAAGGTGCAGCTCCAGCAGATCTGAGCAATGTGTGCAAAGAGCTGAGGGGTGGGTGTCAAAGGGAGGGGGCCAAGCTCTTTTGGGTGCTGCACAGCAAGAAGCCAAGCAGCAATGGATGCAAACTGGAACAGAGAAGGTTTCAGCTCAACAGAAGGAGAAACTTCTTTAGAATGAGGGTGGCAGAGCCCTGGAGCAGGCTGCCCAGAGAGGTTGTGGAGTCTTCTTCTCTGCAGACTTTCCAACCCCTCCTGGATGTGTTCCTGTGTGCCCTGAGCTAGACTGTATGCTCCTGCTCTGGCAGGGGGGTTGGACTGGATGATCTCTTTGGGTACCTTCCCAAGCCCTGACATCCTGTGAGCCTGTGATAACCCTCAAGAGGTGCCCTGACCTGGCTGTGCAGCCTGAGCAGTTCCCAGAAGAGGCTGCAGCTGTGAGTGGCTGGAGGCTGGTGCTGCCCTCCTGCTTGCCCACTCTTTGCAAGGACAGTTGGGCCACAGGGTCCCTCATGACTCTACCCTCAGTGCTGAGGGAGCAGCTTCACTTGGGAGCCAGGATGGAGGGTGAGAAGCAGCTGACTGCTCCAGAGGCATTGCACCTCTCTGTTGCCTCAGAGGTGCTGGTGACAGACTCCTCAGCTGGGAGAGCCTCTCTCAAGGCTTGCTAAAGGGAGGCTGAAACAGTTTGGATGGCTGCAGGTTGCCATAGCAAATTAAACATGCCAGAAGAGTTGACAGCTTTATATGATCTAGGAACTGCATCAGACCTTCACATCGAAGTCATTTATTCATGCACTGTACACAGCACAGGTGAACTGCCCAAGCTCCTCCCGTCCAGGTCCTTTCCAGAGGATCCAATAGGAGTTAGCAGGAGCTGGAAATGTGCTCTGGAGGCTGTTCCAGCAACGTTAAAGCAGCAGCTGGAGCCCCTACTCCTGGCTGTCTTTGGTCACTTTAGCGCTGCTGGTGCCCTGGGAAGGAAGTATCAATCCAAACCAGGGCTGAGGTTTTGTGCAGGCTGTCCAGCAGGTCCTCCTCTCAACGGCCATGTGAGAGGTACTCCACGTTTCACATCGCCTTGATTTGCCTCTCACACCTAGAGAGGGGCTAGTGGAGAAAGTGCCCTCCTGCGTGCTCACACTGCTGGTGGAGCCACTGCTTTACCCATTGCTGAAGGGTGGCAGTCACACCTCTGGGCTGCAGAGGGTGAAACAAAGCAGTTCAGAGGTTGATGGTAGGTATCCAGCTGCAGGAATTCTTGTGCTGCTCCTCACCCTTCCTCTGCACTCGTCTCTGATGGATGATTACTGCTGGATGAGCTTGCTAATGGCTCCAGTGTCAGCTGCTCTCCCAACTGATCCTGCAAGACCCCATTAAGGCTGCGTTAGAATCCTGATGGCTTCCCATTCACTTAATTATTTAATTGCTTTAATGTTTTAAACGTCTCAGAAATACCTTCCAAGCCCAACGTGACCTCTTGGTCTTCTGTGCCAGGCGCTGCCCTGGAGCAGGCTTCGGAGCAGGCTTCTCTCCTGGCACACACTGCCCCTAACACCCAGCGCTCAGCCTCGTACCTTCAGAGAAAGGTGCTCCTGAGCCAGGCAGCCTGCGAAGGGCTTTTCTTCTCGGGTGATTTAGCCAAGTGCCTGTTTGCTCCCACATGCTGGGAGTGGATAATAGCAGTTCTCAATCAAAGATAGAACTGCTAAAGCTCTTGTCTGCGGAAAAAGTAGTGCAGGGGAAAAAACCTCACACACACAAAGTCCCCTTTACTGCTGCTGTACTACTGATTTACTACAGCTTGGCAGTCTTCATCTCTGCACTCCTGCACAGCACTACTGTATTGATTAGGGGCTCCAGTCCATAGAGAGTCATGGAACTGACAGGGCTGGAAGGGACCTCCAGGAGCACAGGAGCACAGGATGGGCAACCTGTTCAGTGCTGCACCACCCTCATAGTGAAAAACTCATTCACAGGCTCACAGGATGTTAGGGGTTGGAAGGGACTCAAAGAGATCGTCCAGGCCAACCCCCCTGCCACAGCAGGAGCATACAACCTAGCTCAGGGCACACAGGAACACATCCAGACAGGGCTTGTGAGGCTCCAGAGAAGGAGACTCCACAGCCTCTCTGGGCAGCCTGTGCCAGGGCTCTGGGACCCTTACAGGAAAGAAGTTTCCCTTTGTGTTGAGCTGGAACCTCCTGTGCTGCAGCTTCCATCCACTGCTCCTTGTCCTGTCCGAGGGAGCAGTGAGCAGAGCATGTCCCCCCTGCTCCTGACCCCCAGCCCTCAGGTCATCCAGTTCCAACCCCCCTGCCATGGGCAGGGACACCTCACACTAGAGCAGGCTGCCCACAGCCACATCCAGTCTGGCCTTAAAAAAACAGGGATGAGTCTTCCACCACCTCCTTGGGCAACCTGTGCCAGTCTCTCACCACTCTCATGATCAATAACTTCTTCCTAACATCAAATCTCCTCTCCTCTAGCTTGGATCCATTCCCCCCAGTCCTATCACTACCCAATAACCTAACAAGTCCCTCCCCAGCTTTCTTGTAGCCCCCTTCAGATACTGGAAGGCCTCAAGGTCTTCTGAGAACCTTCTCTTCTCCAGACTGAACAGCCCCAACTCTCTCAGCCTGTCCTCATAGCACAGCAGCTCCAGCCCTCTGAACATCCTCCTGGCCCTTCTCTGGACACATTCTGCTGAGACCAATGTAAGAGAACTCTTATCTGACATTCTGCTGAGGTGGTGAAGCTGGTGGGGGAGAAAAAAGCCATGTAAACAACCACATAAGAGCAATGTTCATACAGACTCCTTGTACAGCTTGTCCAGACACCTTCTACACCAACTGGAGAGGCAGGGACCTGCTGGAGAGAGTCCAGCAGAGAGCCAGGAGGATGAGTGGGGGACTTGAGCATCTCCCCTGTGGAGAGAGCCTGAGAGCCCTGGGGCTGTTGAGTCTGGAGCAGAGAAGGCTGAGAGGGGATCTGAGCAATGTGTGCAAAGAGCTGAGGGGTGGGTGTCAAGGGGAGGGGGCCAAGCTCTTTTGGGTGCTGCACAGCAAGAGCCAAGCAGCAATGGATGCAAACTGGAACAGAGAAGGTTTCAGCTCAAGAGGAGGAGAAACTTCTTTGGAGTGAGGGTGGCAGAGCCCTGGAGCAGGCTGCCCAGAGAGGTTGTGGAGTCTCCTTCTCTGCAGACTTTCCAAACCCTCCTGGCTGCATTCCTGTGTGGACTACCCTGAGGGATGCTGCCTTGGCAGGGAGGTTGGACAGGATGACCTCTGGAGGTCCCTTCCAACCTCTAAGCTCCTGTGATTCTGTGATCTTCCACTGACACTGGCAATTCAACAGCATGCTGACAGTGGCCAGCACAGAGCTGCTGTGTCCTCCTCTTCACTATACATCTACAGCAGCAAAATTTCATATATAATCAGCCAGGTTGGAAGAGAGCTCCAAGCTCATCCAGTCCAACCTAGCACCCAGCCCTGGCCAATGAACCAGACCATGGCACTAAGTGCCTCATCCAGGCTTTGCTTGAACACCTCCAGGGACAGCAACTACCCCACCTCCCTGGGCAGCCCATTCCAATGCCAATCACTCTCTTTGGCAAGAAGGGATTCGCTTATGTTTTTCCTCAAAGCTGGAAGTTGTTGCAATTATTTTGCACAGGATGTTGGAGTAGTCTTAAAAAACAAACAAACAAACAAACCCACGACTGAGCAGCAGCAGCAGCAGCAGTGGCAGCAGCAGCAGTGGCAACAGCGGTAGCAGCAGCAGCAGCAGTGACAGCAGCAGCAGTGGCAGCAGCAGCAGCGGCGGCAGCGGCAACCACTCTTGCTTCAAGTTACTGCCACTTTGGTGTCTGCCTGCAGTTCCAACCTACACAGACAACACACCATTCCCTCTCTCCAGCTCTGCTCACCCCAAGTGAGTCTGCTCAAGTCTGTCAGTCTAAAAGGGCAGAGAGCTGCTTTCTTTCAGTTCTCTGTCCCCAGTCATCTGCTGAACACAATTAATTGATGGGAACAGTGGAACCAGAAAATGGGGCAGCATCAGACTTTCATATATTCACCTACAAGGTAATTTTTAGCTGACATAGATGAACTCTGATGGATTATGTAGGGGCAAATGATATGCTTCAAATTACATGAGGTAGTGATGGAGTGGTTTGTCCAAATCACTGTAGGCTCCTTATCTGAAAAGGTCTTCTGCAAACACTCTTGGGTACTTAATCAAACACAGCCTGGTTTGCAGAGGCTGTCAGCACATGTGGCTCACTGCCTAAATTACTCCATCTGTACAGTGAGAGTAACTCAAGTGTCAGCAAGTCTGGGATCAAGGCAGCCTTTATCGGAATGTCTGCCCCCTGAAGCCTCCAGCAGATGGATGAAATTATCCCTTAGGTGCCTCAAGTGCAGTCTGAGCCCTATCAAATACTGCTAGCTCCTCATGGCACTTCAGGGCATCGTTAGCAGGCAGCAGTATTTGCTCTCAAGATACAGTTCTGGCCAAAGACTGAACTCTTTCTACATGGAATGGCTTCAGTGTGCCTCTGTGTGCTCTTCCTGGAGCCCCATGGAAGTTCTGCTGTCACCTGGCTCCAGTTACAGACATGCAAATCTATATCCTCTTGATATCACAGAACCACAGAGTGTCAGGGGCTGGAAAGGATCTCCAAAGCTCATCCAGTCCAAACCCCCTGCCACAGCAGGATGTCAAGGTGGAGATGGGGTTTCTGGATGATAGAAGAGGGTTGCAAACCAGGCAGAGCTGTGACTTCTGCACGGGGCAGCTGGCTGTGAAGCTGCACCACGAATGGCAGAAGGGAAGGATCTCTGTGACCTGAGAAGACCAAACTGTGAGATGTCCCTGCCCATGGCAAAGGGGGTTGGAACTAGATGATCCTTCTGGTCTCTTCCAGCCCTGACTGATTCTATGATTCTGTTCTATGATTCTAAACTCGCAGATTGACAGGCTCACAGGATGTCAGGGGTTGGAAAGGACCCAAAGAAGTCATTCAGTTCAGCCCCTCTGCCAGAGCAGGACCATCCAATCTAGCTCAGGGCACACAGGAGCACGTCCAGACAGGCCTGGAAAGGCTCCAGAGAAGGAGACTCCACAGCCTCTCNTCTCAGAGGGTACCTTAGAGGCTGGAAGGGACCTCCAGAGGTCATCCAGTTTAAACCCCTGCCAAAGCAGGATCACCTGGGGCAGTTGTGGCAGGGCACTCCAAACTACCTTCTCCACCCTCCATCTCCAGAGGTTTGAATGGGGAAAGAAGAAGGCTGGAATCTGTTTTCCCTACCTCTACCTTAGGCTGCAGAGGTGTGAATGGGGAAAGAAGAAGGCTGGAATCTGTTTTCCCTACCTCTGCCTCTGGCTCTAGAGATGTAAATGGGGAAAGAAGAAGGCTGGAATCTCTCCTGAACTGGGGAGCCCCAAATTGGTCCAAAACATCACACATCTCTCTCTGCTTGGTGTGTTTACTTCATGACCCTGTTGATGTCACAGTCTGTTTTCAGTCTCTCCTTGCAGGGGAGATGCTCAGCAGGAAGTGTGCCCTAGGACAGCAGCACTGCTCCTAAAAACACAGCACCTTTGCACCAGAGCCATTTGAGAGCTTCACACCTTTGGAAGCAGCTGTGGGTGGCAAGCTCTGCTCAGGGGAATGGCTGTGACCTGCAAGTGGAGGAGCTGAGACCCAGAGCTGAGCCAGCTTCCTGACTGAGCTGGAGCACAGCAGAGCTACCCTTTGCTCCCAGGGACCCAGCCTCACCACTTTGCCAGATCATTTTGACACCTTCCCTCCAGCCTGAGGATGCCTAATTTGGCTGGGAAACACTCTCCATTTTCTCTGCAGGCTCTCACCAAAAATAAAAATAAGAAAGAAAGAAAGAAAGAAGGGGGGGGGGGGGAAGAAAAGAGGTTAAAAAAAAACCAACAACAACCCCAAAGAGTCGATTTGCAGACGCCTGAGAGTGCTGGAAATTGTTCAGGTGATGAAGTCAAGCAAGGTATTAGCTGCTAAGTGGGAGGCTTAACTGTTAAAACTCTCAAGGTAGCAAGACAATGATTTGAAGAGGCCTTCTCTCTTCTGATTGCTCCTGAGAAAGGATGAGACTGCAGTGAAACTTGCTCAGATGTAATATCCCCAACAGAGGATAATTCATGCTAACACTAGTGCCAAACTGATCATCTGAAAGGGACTAATTACCTGTGCTGCTAGGAATAACTTTCCATTTTGTCACTGCTTCAATACCTGAGCCATCCCATTAATCTCAAACGCCTGAATCCCAGCTCCTCTGCTTAATTCCTGCTGGGAATTGAGGGAAATCACACAAGAAGCCAGGCCAGAGCTTACAGGAACTGGATTTGATGTCCTTAAAACTAAGTATCACAACATTCTCGACAGGAGAGTGCCTCATGATAGCTGCTGTTTGGCCATGCACTGCATGACAGGTGCTGGTTTGGCTATGAACTGCATGACAGGTGCTGGTTTGGCCATGCACTGCATGATAGGTGCTGGTTTGGCCATGCACTGCATGACAGGTGCTGGTTTGGCTATGAACTGCATGATAGGTGCTGGTCTGGCTATGAACTGCATGACAGGTGCTGGTTTGGCTATGAACTGCATGACAGGTGCTGGTGTGGCTATGTACTGCATGATAGTCTAGTTGACCGGACAGGGCTGGGTGCTAGGTTGGACTGGATGATCTTGGAGGTCTCTTCCAACCTGGTTGATTCTGAGATTCTGTGATAGGTGCTGGTTTGGCCAGACACTGCATGATAGGTGCTGGTTTGGCTATGAACTGCATGACAGGTGCTGGTTTGGTCACTGCTGGAACAGAAAGACAGGGATAGGCTGGACTGGATGATCTTGGAGCAGTTAGCTACCTCCCTTAAGCATCTCAGCTGGTTAGCTCTGAAGCTCCAAGTGTGTGTTCAGAGAGCATCTAGAGAAAGTACCCCCCTGTGTCAGAATGTCAGAGGCTGGAAGGGACCTCTAAAGCTCATCCAGTCCAACCCTTCTGCCACAGCAGCATCACCTACAGCAGATCACACAGGAACACATCCAGGCAGCTCTGGAATATCTCCAGGGAGGGAGACTCCACGACCTCCCTGGGCAGCGTCTTCCAGGCTTCTGTCACACTCACTGTGAAAAAATTCCTACTCATGTTTCCATGGAACTTCCTCTGCCTCAGCTTCCACCCATTGCTCCTTGTCCTGGCACTGGGCATCACCCAGCAGAGCCTGGTTCCATCCCTGTTTGAGAGACAGCATCATCTTGTCCTTGAGAAGAAAGCACGAGGTAGAAACAGACAAGTTTTGCTCCTTAGCTTATGTTTGTCACCTGAGACACCAGGCAAATGCAAGCTGAGTGCTATTGATGCTCTCAGAAGCAGCATTTTGAGTAAAAGCATACTGCACAGATGTTGACAAGCAGGGATCTCAGAGGTATACTCTACATGACTGAATAAAATTGGTATTCATCACACAATGACATGAGGAGGCCATTAAATAAAACACACAAGTGGCAGCTCAAAACGAGCTAGAAAATGTGTTCTTCACTTTGAATTCTGTGCTGTAGCACAGAGGGGAAACAAAGACCGGGGAAAAACGGGAAAAGAAACCTTCAAATGCTTCAGGTTTCATTAGAACAGGATCAGTACTACAGAATCTCATCTGAGATCACAGAATCACTGAATTTCTGGGGCTGGAAGGGTCCTGGAAAGCTCATCCAGTCCAACCCCCCTGCCACAGCAGCATCACCCAGAGCAGAGCACACAGGAACACATCCAGGCAGCTCTGGAATAGCTCCAGAGAAGGAGACTCCACAACCCCCCTGGGCAGCCTGCACCCTCACTCCAAAGAAGTTTCTCCTCCTCTTGAGCTGAAACCTTCTCTGTTCCAGTTTGCATCCATTGCTGCTTGGCTCTTGCTGTGCAGCACCCAAAAGAGCTTGGCCCCCTCCCCTTGACACCCACCCCTCAGCTCTTTGCACACATTGCTCAGATCCCCTCTCAGCCTTCTCTGCTCCAGACTCAACAGCCCCAGGGCTCTCAGGCTCTCTCTCCAGGGGGGTGGGTGCCAAGGGGAGGGGGCCAAGCTCTTTTGGGTGCTGCACAGCAAGAAGCCAAGCAGCAGTGGATGCAAACTGGAACAGAGAAGGTTTCAGCTCAAGAGGAGGAGAAACTTCTTTGGAGTGAGGGTGGCAGAGCCCTGGAGCAGGCTGCCCAGAGAGGTTGTGGAGTCTTCTCCGCAGACTTTCCAACCCCTCCTGGCTGCATTCCTGTGCAGTCTACCCTGGCAGAGGGCTTGGGCTGGCTGATCTCTGGAGGTCCCTTCCACCCTCCAAGGTTCTGTGATTCAGTAAGTTGCTGCTAAAATCTAACTTGTGATATAGCTGCATCTTTCCTTTTCAGTTCTTTTTTTTCCCCTCTCTGGAAGAATGCCTGTTGAGTGCCTGGCTAGACAACAACAGCTTGGTTATGAAATAATGGGAATTTCACCCATGGAAATGTCACCCTCGCATCAGAACCATCACACAGCTCACAGCACGCAGGCTGCAGGGTTCCTGGCTATAAATCCATCAGTAAACAAGGACTATTTTACTGTGGCTCTTCACCTTAGGGAAATGTTTTATTAAAGAGCTGATTAGAGTGTGCTATACACCAGTGTGCTATACACCAGCAAGCAAAAAAAAAACCCATCAAATTAAGTTGCAGCAGAGCCAGAGAGAAAGCACAGCCTGGGCTGCAGCCAAAGCAGTGCTGCCAGCAGAGCCAGAGAGGGGATTGTGCCACTGTCCTCTGCTCTGCTCAGACCTCAGCTGCAGTGCTGCATCCAGCTCTGGAGCCCTCAGCACAGGAAGGACATGGAGCTGATGGAGTAGGGCCAGAGGAGGGCCAGGAAAATGCTCAGGGAGTTGAAACAGCTCTGCTACAGAGACAGGCTGAGGGAGCTGGGGGTGTGCAGCCTGCAGAAGAGGAGGCTCAGGGCAGAGCTCATTGCTGTCTGCAGCTACCTGAAGGGAGGCTGTAGCCAGGTGGGGTTGGGCTCTGCTGCCAGGCAAGCAGCCACAGAACAAGGGGACACAGCCGCAAGTTGTGCCAGGGCAGGTTCAGGCTGGATGTTAGGAGGAAGTTCTTCAGAGCAAGAGTGATTGGCATTGGAATGGGCTGCCCAGGGAGTCCTCATCCCTGGAGGTGTTTAAGAGGAGGCTGCATGAGGCACTTGGTGCCATGGGTTAGTTAATTAGAAGGTGTTAGGTGATAGGTTGGACTGGATGATCTTAGAGGTCTTTTCCAACCTGGTTAATGCTGTGATTCTGTGATCTATTTGCTCCAGTGGGCATCTACAGTGCCTAAGGGATGTGGGCAAGACCCCAAAGTCCACTCAGTGAATTTACTCAGAGAGCAGGGAAAATTGGCATGACATTTTCCTTCTGATACACTGCTGCCATTTGGCCAAGCCCTTATTTCCTCCCTGGACCTGAGATCTGCACTTGTTTGTGCTCTAGATTTAAGCTTCCCTGGCATATTCCCCTCTGGACCTGAGACCTGGACTTGGCTGTGCTCTACCTTTAAGCTTCCCTGGCATACACAAAGCAGTTCCTTAACAGAAGCCCCAAGCTCAGTTTCCTCCCCGAGCTTGGGGGTCCCCAGGGCAGGGCCAGGATGTTCTCACCTCCCTGGTTCTTTTGGGCAGGCTTCTCTGCCAGCCCTTATTCAGGAACAGTTCACACAAATGGCATAAGCATCCATTTCCAGACACCCTCCAGGTGCTTTTCACCAGCAAGCTCACAACGTTGCAAATGCCTCCACCAGTAAATCCTAGTCCACCTATCTGTCACCCACCCACATAGCCAACTTGCCTCAAAGCAAGCTGTGCTTGTGCTTGCCCCTTGTGTACAGCTGTTCTGGTTTTCTTCAGGATCAGTTTTTAGCAACGTGTTTGAAAACAGCCCCTGCACTGCCAAAGACTTGGGAGAAGAGAATCTGAGAATTGTCAGGGCTAGAAGGGACCACAAGGATCAGCCAGCTCCAAACCCCCCTGCCATGGGCAGGGACACCTCACACTAGAGCAGGTTGCCCACAGCCACATCCAGCCTGGCCTTAGAAACATCCAGGGATGAGGCTTGAACCACCTCCCTGGGCAACCTGTGCCAGGCTCTCACCACCCTCATGCTGAAGAACTTCTTCCTAATTTCCAATCTCAATCTACCTACTTCCAGTTTTGATCCATTCCCCCCAGTCCTATCACTCCCTGACAGCCTAAAAAGTCCCTCCCTGGCTTTCTTATAGCCCACTTCAGATGCTGGAAGGCCGCAAGAAGATCTCCTGGGAGCCTTCTCCTCTCCAGACTGAACAGCCCCAACTCTTTCACTCTGTCCTTATAACAGAGCAGCTCCAGCCCCCTGATCATCCTCGTGGCCCTTCTCCACCCCAGAGGTGTTTAAGGCCAGGCTGGATGAGGCTGTGGACAGCCTGATCTAGTGTGAGGTGTCCCTACCCATGGCAGTGGGGTTGGAACTGGATGATCCTTGTGGTCCCCTCCAGCCCTGACTGATTGTATGATATCAGCCTGTCCTCAGAGCAGAGCTGCTGCAGCCTTCTGATCGTCTTGGTGGCCTCCTTTGGACTGGCTCAAACAGTTCCATGTCCTTCTTGTGTTGGGTGCTCCAGAACTGCACCCAGTCCAGGGAATAAATCAGTGATGATCTTGGCTTTTAATTCAAGAAGCTAATGCCCAGCACAATGTGATTTTCAGCTGTCTCTTGCAGTGTGGAATTCACACTCACAGTGTGCAGGGCAGCAGCTTTATCAACTATTTACAGCTCTGAGGCTGCTTGGCTAGTCCCTGCTAGCCTAGGAAATAGAACAGCTACAAAGTCACCAGCAAAGGTGGATGCTTGGCTTCCACAACTCAGGGAAACATGGATTGCACTGAAATCCACCTGAGCAGCTGCATGGTGACTGCTCTCACAGCAAGCTGCAACAAACTGAGAGCAGGGTGTAGGGATGTGCCCAGCTGGACCACTTCACTCCAGCCAGAGCTGGAACACACTGCTCTGGCTCTCAGCAGTTTAGCAGAATCAGTTGGAGAAAAAAAATTGTGCCTGCTTGTCTGATCCATCTCAGACCTCATGCTTGATTTCCACACTGGGTGCTAACCACCAAACTAACCTATTCCATCAGTTTGAGGACACAGCCTCATCCAGCCTGGCCTTAAACACCTCTAACGATGAGGCTTCCAGCACCTCCCTGGGCAACCCATTCCAGGCTCTCACCACCCTCATGCTGAAGAACTTCTTCCTCACATCCAGTCTGAATCTCCCCATTTCCAGCTTTGTTCCATTCCCTCCCAGTCCTATCACTATCTGACACCCTAAAAAGTCCCTCCCCAGCTTTCTTGTAGGTCCCTTTAAGATACTGGAAGGTCACAATAAGGTCACCTCGGAGCCTTCTCCTCTCCAGACTGAACAGCTCCAATTCCCTCAGTCTCTCCTCACAGCAGAGCAGCTCCATCCCTCTGAGCATCCTGGTGGCCCTTCTCTGGACACCTTCCAGCACATCCATAGCCCTCTTGGAACAGAGGCTCCAGGACTGGACAGAGTACTCCAGGTGGGGTCATGTTGCAGCTATCTCCTGCAGAAGACATGGTCAAAGCCCTCACAGATCACTGTGATCATAAGCAATGCCACATGGACTCCAGACCAAGTCAATGTGAATTATGCCAGGGACTACTGATCGTTTTGGCTCTCATTAGATAGTCTTGAGCATCAGAGCACACCCCCCCACATTAGCATAATTAGGCAAGAACAACCTAGGCTCCTGCATAAGCCTTGTTTTTCTCACTGAGGAGGTGTCCCTTATCTATCCTGAGATAAGGTAGCCAGCAGCTGCTGAGAACCAAGGCCACCACTCGTTTGTTGTCATTCTTCTCACTTTCTATTCCCACAGGGTCTCACCAGAGTGGAGCAGAGGGGCAGGATCACCTCCCTCACCCTGCTGCCCACACTGCTCTTGCTGCAGCACAGGCTCTGGTTGCTCTGGAAGTGTTTAAAGCCAGGCTGGATGAGGCCTTGAGCACCCTGCTCTAGTGGGAGGTGTCCCTGCCTATGGCAGGGGGTTGGAGCTGGATGATCCTTGAGGTCCCTTCCAACCTAAACCATTCTATGATTCTGTGATTCTATGATTCTCTCTGGGCTGCAAGTGCACACTGCTGGCTTATGTTGAGCTTCTTATTCATCAGCACCCCCAAGTCCCTCTCCCTAGGGCTGCTCTGAAGCCTGTCCCTAACCAGCCTACATCAGTGCTTGGGATTGCCTTGACCCAGATGCAAATCCTCAAGCAAATCTTCACACTCATGAGAGAAATGCTGCAAAGCATCACTGCAGGAACACAGTGGTGTGGCTGGGAAGCTGTCCCATTCCAAACTTAGGCAGTTACAGGTCAACTGTCTATGAAACCTCTCTCAAGGAGAAAATGGAAAGACTTTCATCAACAGAACCCTCGAAGCAAGACACATTCAACTCTGGGTAACACAGAAGAGTGGCATCATCATGGCAATTGCCATGTGAGCACTGAGTCAGTGCTTTCAAGCAGGGAATTATTCCACAGAAGCATCTCTGATGAAACAGATCATAAATCTCTTTCTGAATGCAGTTCTTCATTTACATGCTTGGCTTCAAATTTACCTCCTTAAGGAAAGGCACTTGGAGACAAAAAATAAAAAGGCAGCACAGGACTTAAGCTATGGAGCACAGTTCAAGAGGTCATCTTGCTACATCACAGGGTCACATCCAGACAGGGCTGGAAAAGTCTCCAGAGAAGGAGACTCCAGAGAAGAGACTTCTCTGGGCAGCCTGCTCCAGGGCTCTGCCACCCTCACTCCAAAGAAGTTTCTCCTCCTCTTGAGCTGAAACCTTCTCTGTTCCAGTTTGCATCCATTGCTGCTTGGCTCTTGCTGTGCAGCACCCAAAAGAGCTTGGCCCCCTCCCCTTGACACCCACCCCTCAGCTATCTGCACACATTGCTCAGATCCCCTCTCAGCCTTCTCTGCTCCAGACTCAACAGCCCCAGGGCTCTCAGTCAGGTTGCCTGGGAGAAGAGACCAACTCGACCTGACCACAACCTCCCTACAGGTAGTTGTAGACAGCAATGAGGTCTGCCCAGCTTATATTGGTGCTTGGGATTGCCTCGACCCAGGTGCAGGAGCTTGCACTTGGTCTTGTTGAACTTCCTGAGGTTGGTCTGGGCACACCTCTGCAGTCTGTCCAGATCCCTCTGGATGGATCCCTTCCCTGCAGCCTCTCAGCTGGGGTGTGGAGGGCAAGTGCCAGGCTTTTTAATACACTGCTCACTGTGTTAAAAAGAACCAGAAGGGCATTTTCAGTCAGCTTGTGTGAGGGATTAACTTGAGAGGTTTCATCTAATTGGATGGAGATGAGTTTGGCCCAGTGACCTCTCTCTTTATCTTGGTGTCTTCCCAGGGTGTGACCAATGACTCTTCCAATAGCTTTGCACTGACCTAAGGCTTTTCTCACTCTTTGCATGGAGACCTTTCTCCTCTCTTTTCAGCACACAAGACCAGCTCCTTTGTGTCCTGTAGGAGGCCCTCATGTTTTAAGTGTCTCACTCTTAGGGGGAGCATAAATTCAAATCCCAAAGACAGGAGAGGTGCTACTGCCAGGCTCCCCCTTCTGCATACTCACTGCCATGGTCAGCAAAGGGCACCTGAATTCCAGCAGAACTATCAGGCTCAGAGAAACACCAGCCTTAAAGCTGCCATCCACTGTCTTTAAGTGGCCACTTGGTGAAGCTGGTGGGTTTTAAAGGACAAGGGGGAAAAGAAACCAACAAAGCTTCAAGGCTTATCAGCAGCAACTTGCTAAAGCTCTGAGCTGGCAAACCAACACTGCCTCAGTCCTGAGTATTCCTGAAAGCTGTTCAGTAACAGCACAAGTGAAAGTGCACCTTAACTTCTCCTGCAGCTCTTAGGCATGCTTTTTTTTCCTGGAAAGAAAGGGAGGATACCCAAGGATATAGATGAGCTCAGCATGAACAGGACTTTGGCAGCAGAGGAAGGGCAGGAAACAGATCACAGGCTCACAGGATATAAGGGGTTGGAAGGGACCCAAGGAGATCATCGAGTCTGACCCCCCTGCCAGAGCAGGACCACACAATCTAGCACAGATCACAGAGGAATGCATCCAGACAGGCCTTGAAAGGCTCCAGAGGAGACTCCACAACCTCTCTGGGCAGTCTGTTCAAAAGGCCTGGAGCACAGCCCTGTGAGGAGAGGCTGAGGGAGCTGGGGGTGTGCAGCCTGCAGAAGAGGAGGCTCAGGGCAGAGCTCATTGCTGTCTGCAGCTCCATGAAGGGAGGCTGTAGCCAGGTGGGGTTGGGCTCTGCTGCCAGGCAACCAGCAACAGGACAAGGGGACACAGTCTCAAGTTGTGGCAGGGGAGGTCTAGGCTGGCTGTTAGGAGGAAGTTGTTGGCAGAGAGAGTGATTGGCATTGGAATGGGCTGCCCAGGGAGGTGGTGGAGTTGCTGTCCCTGGAGGTGTTGAAGCCAAGCCTGGCTGGGGCACTTGGTGCCATGGTCTGGTTGATTGGGCAGGGCTGGGCTGGCTGAGCTTGGAGGTCTCTTCCGACCTGCTTGATTCTGTGATTCTATGATTCTTACAAGGCTGTGATCTGCATTTCATGACAGAATCCAGACCAGCTCACTCCATACTTAGCAGACCTCCTAAAAATCACAGGGGGGAAAAAGACTGCACAGCACTGGGCATTTCCCAGTTCTTGTGCAGGTGGCTTGGTGACCCTCTTATAGTCCACGACTTCCCTGATTAAGTCTGCCTTGACCTTTTCAACAAGCACAGCTCATGCAGTTGAATGCTTCTCAGAGCAGTACTTAAGCCCTGGAACAGGAGAGCACAGGACCACACGTTTGCCTCCAGCCTGTGCCTTCAGCTGCTGAGTGATTCCACCGAAGTGCACAGCACCTAAGCCCTCATTCGAATCGAACAAGCACTTTGCTGGGTGGAAGCTGCTCTCCCCTATTTCTCTGTGGGAAGAGCAATGCAGTTTCTCTGCTTGCAAGCATGACTGACTGCCACTTGCAGCTTTGTGCTTTGCAAAGTGTATGTTTCAGGAGTTTTGCAGTAAGATTCTCAGCCTCCAGGAAACAGAAACGCCCTCTGGACTTTAACTGTCCTTTGTTCAGAAGGAACAGGGACCCCACATCACGGACTTTGAATGAATAAGGCTGGTTACAAACAATACAACGAGCTAGCCTGGTTCTCTGCACACCATCTCTCTCTACATAGCGAAGGACCCTCCAGTCCGTGCCCAAACAAGTGTCTCTGTCCCACCCAACGCACATTTTGGCTTCACAGGGTAGAGGGGCAGTCCAATACCTGTACTGCATGCCCCCAGAGGTCCTGCCCTGAAGCCAGGAGTACCAATCTACCTCGCACAGTGCTGTGAACAACCGTTTCACATGCTGTGTAGCATTCCACTCAGCCCCCACCCAGGTGTGGAAATGGAGAACACAGAGACCTGCTCTCCCTACACATCGAAAGCATGGGTGAGGGACTTCAGAGACGACCTCAAAGCATAACGAACAGTGAGCAGGGATGACCTGGCCGATGCCGTCTGAGAGCGCAACCAGAGATGCCGGAGGCCGCGGGGAAGTCCGCTCGATGGGATGCCCGGTACCCACCCTCCCTCCGAGCTTCCCAAAGCCACCACGGCCCACGATGGGGAGCCTCGCAGCCCAGGAGAACTCCTCCGGGATGCCAAAGAGAACCGTCTCTAGCTCACGGAAGAGAATTCCGGAGCAAGTCTAAAGGTGGCAATCTGCTGCTTGCCCACCGCTCCGCCGGCTTGTCCCCTTGCAGCCCATCCCTTCGGGGCAGCAGCGGCGGACACCCAGTCGAGGCGCCTCGCATCCTTCCCGCGGCTCCCGGGTACACCCGCACCGTCCATTCCCTCCTCCTGCCGCCCGCAGACCCGGGCACTCACCTGGGCTCCGGCGGCAGCAGCTCCTGTTGCCCCTCGGGCGGGAATCGCTAGCCTGGAGGCGAACTCCAGCGCCTTCCCGCAGCGCTGCACCCGCCAAGTGCGGCGCTGCCCTCCGGGCAGCGGGATTTATCGGCGGCAGCGGGGCGGGGGACACACGCCGCACGGAGCCACCTCGGGGCGCGCCGCGGCTGCGGACAGCGCCTCTTTGCCTTTTCCACCCTCTCCCCGGGCGCGGGGGGAGAACCGGCGGGGCCGCGCCGAGGGGGAGGACGCTGTGGTTCGGTTCCGCTCCGCTCCTCTTCGCGCTGGAGAGAACACGGAGGCGGTGTCACCGCCCGCGCTGCACCGCGACCGCTAGGGGGCAGCACCGCCCGCCCCCGCCGGCTTGGGGCAGCGGCAGAGAGAGGAGCCCGGGCTTGGAGGGGAGTCGGCTCGGCCCTCGCTGCGGTCGCCGGCGCCGCTGCCGCTCCTCCTCGGACCAAGGCGCCGCCGCTCCCCCGCGTCGCGCTGCCGCTGCTCAGGCGCGACTCTCGCTGCTGGCGCGGAGGGCTGGACCAGGGCTGGGTAGACTGTTCCTTCCCCGGCGAGGGACGGGAGGTTGCTGGAGGCTGCAGCCCCGCGTGGAGCCCAGTGGCCGGGCTGAGTCAAGCCGCTTCGGGTGGAGCTCAGGCCAGCCCGACGCGGGAGAAGCGGCGAGAAGAGGAGGTGTGTCCACAGGCAGAGAGCTCCTCCGGGCGCTGCTCCCTGCCTGGCTCGGCTTCGGGGGCTCTTTGGGGGGAACCGGGAAAGCCTGCGGGGCTGTTCCCTTCTGGCTGCCCGTCCCTCAGCGACCCGTGCTGAGTGATGCCGGCGGTAAGATGCTGCACCAGGCGGGGCTGGCGTGACAGCTCTGTGGCTCTGCGAGATGGTTCGCTGACTGTAACGTGTCGTCCAGGCTGGCTGAAGGCACAGAAGTGAAATCCACTCGGTTGGGCGTTGTATGTCCTGCACAGACAGACATACAATGGAAATATCAGACAAGAGAATCAAGATGCCATCGGTGACTCAAAAATCAAGTAGCTTTTCCTTCCCCAAATGAGATTAATTTTTACTAGCAGTGCCTGCTTTGTCAAATGCAACTCTGAAGCTGTGTTTTCTGCCAAAAGAGCAGGAAGGAAGCTCCCCCCCCACATCAAACTGTTTGAATAAAGAAAGTGTCTTAAAAGGTTTTTGCTTTTCCGAGGGCAGGATGGGTGGATGCATGAGATGCAAGGAAAAAGAAAAAGCAACAAGGAAAAGCGGTGAAGAGCTTCTGCTTGGTCTAAGGAAGTTGTCTCTCATCAGAAATTTTCATAGACTCATAGGATTGTTTTGGCTGGAAAAGGCCTTTCGAGATCATTGAGTCCATTATCTAACTCTGCCACGTCTGGTACTTAGCACCACATCCGAGGAGAGACTGAGAGAGTTGGGGCTATTCAGTCTGGAGAGTGGAAGGCTCCAAGGTGACCTTATTGTGACCTTCCAGTATCTTAAAGGGACCTACAAGAAAGCTGGGGAGGGAATTTTTAGACTGTCAGGTAGGGATAGGACTGGGGGGAATGGAACAAGGCTGGAAATGGGGAGATTTAGACTGGATGTGAAGAAGTTGTTCAGCATGAGGGTGGTGAGAGCCTGGAATGGGTTGCCCAAGGAGGTGGTGGAAGCCTCATCCCTGGAGGTGTTTAAGGCCAGGCTGGATGAGGCTGTGGGCAGCCTGCTCTAGTGTGAGGTGTCCCTGCCCATACCAGGGGGGTCAGCACTGGCTGATCCCTGTGTTCTCTTCCAACCCTGATCTGAGTCTTTTCAACACCCCCAAGGATGGGGATTCTACTTCCTCCCTGGGAAGCCTATTCCAGAGTTTGAGACCCCTTTCAGTGAAGGAGTTTCTTCTAATACATGATCTAAACTTCCCCTGGTGCAACTTGAGGCTCTTTCCTCTTGTCTGATTTTGCACAGCTTTAGGCATCTTGGCCTGGCTCAGGAGCAGTGTGGCCAGCAGGACCAGGGCAGTCCTGCCCCTGTGCTCAGCACTGGTTAGGCCATACCTTGAGTGCTGTGTCCAGGTCTGGGTCCCTCAGTTTAAGAAAGATGTGATCTTTGATCCCATTCTGTGCTTCTGTGCTCCACAACCTCCCTGGAGGTGTTCAGGACCAGGTTGGATGAGGTCTTGAGTGACCTGTTCTAGCAGGAGGTGTCCCTGCCTATGGTGGGAGGTTCAAACTAGATGATCTTCGTGGTCCCTTCCAACCTAAACCCTTCTATGATTCTGTGACATCTTGCTGTGGGCTTATCACTGCCTCCTTTGCTTTGGTTCTGGATCATTCAGATAGGAATGGCCATGCTGAGCCACGATGTTCTGTGCAGGAAAAAGCCAGCAGGGAGTTGTTGGCTGGTTGTTACCTGCACACCTTTCTTCTTCTCTTCCTTTCATGTATTGTCCTTTCCCAGTCCTTCCTTTGCAGTCAGGTTGCTGCTGCTTTCCTAGGAAGGCGTTGGCTGTGTCACCAGGTGTGTCTTTGCAGAGCTAAGAGAAGCTGCCAGAGCGACTGCCAGCAGTGTGCTCTCTAACCCCCTCCCTTCTGTCTGCAGGGCTGACTGCTCAAATGCTAATGCGCTGCATGTGGGATTCATCTGCCTGTAGCTTTTGACACGGGAAGTTAATCATCTGAGTGCAAGCTCATCACCTAAGGCTCTCTACATAGTTAATGGAGAGAAATAGATACCTCCAGAAGGCAACTCAGCTCATCCATCTTCGGCGTGGATGTGAAGATGAAATTAGTTGCCTTTTGGAGGTGCCCATTTCTCTCCAGAGAGTCTGAAGGCAGCCCAGGGTGTCTGGCTGGGATGGAGGTGATTAACGTTGAGGCATTTACAGTGAGGTGAAATGGACCTCACTGCTTTTGAGAAATTCTGGTAGTCGTGACCCTGTGGAGACCAGGAACCCCTCCAGGCTTTCCTGTGGATCCGCTAAAATCCTAGCTAGGGGCAAACCCAGGTTGCCTTGCAGCTTGCTGGCAAATAAAAGCGATGCTGATCAGTCAGGTGAATCGCAGCCCAGCAGGGGGATGCTGAGCTATGAAATCCATCTGTCCAGTTCTGGGCTCCTCCATTCAAGAGAGATGTTGAGGTGCTGGAAGGTGTCCAGAGAAGGGCAGCAAGGCTGGGGAGGGGCCTGGAGCACAGCCCTGTGAGGAGAGGCTGAGGGAGCTGGGGGTGTGCAGCCTGCAGAAGAGGAGGCTCAGGGCAGAGCTCATTGCTGTCTGCAGCTCCCTGCAGGGAGGCCAGGTCAATGTTGGCCTCTTCTGCCAGGCAAGCAGCAACAGAACAAGGGGACACAGTCTCAAGCTGTGCCAGGGGAGGTTCAGGCTGGATGTTAGGAAGAAGTTCTTCCCAGCAAGAGTGATTGGCATTGGAATGGGCTGCCCAGGGAGGTGGTGGAGTCCCCATCCCTGGAAGTGTATAAAAAGGGGCTACATGAGGCACTTAGTGCCATGTGGTAGTTAATTAGAAGGTGTTAGGTTGGACTGGATGATCTTAGAGGTCTTTCTCAACTGGGTTAATTCTGTGATTTTGTGAAATCCTGGTAGTCATCACCTAGTGGAGACCACGAACCCCTCAAGACTTTTCTGTGTATCCTGTAAAATCCTAGCTAGGGGCAAATCAGAGCTGGCTTGCAGTTCACAGGCAACTGAAGGCAGTGCTGCTCAGTCAGGGCAATCCCAGCCCAGCAGGATGATGCTAATCGATGGAAAGGCAATGAAATGTTGTTGAAGCAGGCGTCAGAGGTGCATTTTGCTGTTCCCACTCCCTTGCCCATCTCTACACCACAACTGGCTGCTCAGAAGCAGGTGACTCCAGACACACTCTAAACCAGGTTCTTCTTCAACACAAGTGATTCAAAACATTTTAAGGGCTCTTGCAGCTCTCTCTGAAGCACCATGGACTGGCTGTGATGAGATGCTGTACGAGGCACTCACCAGCCTCACTCTAGACCTTCTCTCAAAGCTGCCTCTTTTCTGAGCTCTGGATGCCTCTCACCTTCCTGAGGACACAATCCTTCCTTTGCCTTCTATGAGAAAGTGATCTGTGGTGCTGCTGTCACAGGCTCACAGGATGCTAGTGGTGTCCTGGAGTGTCCTGTATACCCCAAAGTCCCTCTCCCTCTGTGGTTGGAATGGGAGAGGAAAAGGCGCGAACAGACCTGTTCCCCCCTGCCCTGCAGGCGTGAAGGGCCGGGGGGGGGGGGGGA
>WAAF01020604.1:88732-120348 GCA_013400475.1 Tricholaema leucomelas
CACCACCCCTGGAGGTGTTGAAGCAAAGCCTGGCTGGGGCACTTAGTGCCATGGTCTGTTAGATTGGCCAGGACTGGGTGCTAGGTTGGGCTGGAGGAGCTTGGAGGTCTCTTCCAACCTGCTTGATTCTATGATTCTGTGATTCATTCCTCTTTGGACTGGATGATCTCTGGAGGTCCCTTCCCAGCTCTAAGGTTTTGTGAGTCTGAGATTCATTCCTCTTCCTTGCATGTCTTCATTCTGAGGGAGCTGTCAAAATGCCAGTGCAGAAAGCTGGCTGTAAGAATGCTTCTCACCTTAGCCTGAGAAGAATGAAGGTTTTGGGGGATGATTGAGGTCATTACATCCCCTGGCTTCTCTCCCATGCCATTTCATCTAAAATAGACATGCAATGGAAGAACAACTTCTTTTTTCCCCCTCCTGGTGCAAATGCCAGCAGATCAGCTGTTCTCACTCTATCCTTAATTATGTATCAAAGGAACATCCTGTTCGTAATATTTTACATAGTGGCCAGCCAACAGGAGAAATGAATGCAGGAACAGACAGGGAACAAAGCTAGGGGGAGGGGAAGGAGGGGGAGTTGCTGCTGAAACAAAGGAAAGTTGTGCCATGTAGAGCAGAGAAAGTGGTAGGTGAGAAAGGTGCCAGCAAATAACACTGCTGAGTAGAAACACACACTTGAAACCAGGGGGAGAGACAGAATGATGCAGTAGGAAGGGTGAAGGACTCCAGCATATGCAGGTGGAAAGCACAGGGAAGCATTCAGCTGTCTCCATAGACTCATAGAATGGTTCAGGTTGGAAGGGACCTCAAAGCTCAGCCAGTTCCAAACCCCTGCCACAGGCAGAGACACCTCCCACTAGAACAGGTTGCTCAAGAACTCATCCAGCCTGGTCCTGAACACCTCCAGGGAGGTTGTGGAGCACAGAAGCACTGAATGTGATCAAGGATCACATTCGGTGCTTCTGTGCTCCACAACCTCCCTGGACAACCTCTTCCAGGTTGCAATCTTTGATCCCATTCTGTGCTTCTGTGCTCCACAACCTCCCTGAGCAACCTCTTCCAGGTTGTTGCAATCTTTGATCACATTCTCAATAAGTGCTCAAAACTGTGACAGAGCCCTGGAGCAGGCTTCCCAGAGAGATTGTGGGGTCTCCTTCCCTGGAGGCTTTCAAACCCTCCTGGATGCATTCCTGTATGGACTACCCCGAGTGATGCTGCCTTGGCAGGGGGGTTTGGACTGGATGATCTCTGGAGCTCCCTTCCAATCTCTTGTTTTGTGATATCACTGCCTTTGAAAATGCTGTGAATGAAGTCATTGCCATGAATAACACGAGATAGAGTACTGATAAGTCCCCTTTGTCCAGCAGGAGTCTCTTGGAAGTCCTGGTGAGCAGTACAGCAGCATCCCTGTGTGTGGAAATCTGCATTCTGTTGTCAAGGAGACTCAACTCTTTTCTTTTATCAGATGCAGCTTGGAAAGTGAAGCAGTATCTGAAGGAAAAGTGTGCATTGGTGATACTCACAAAGACCTTCTCCTCAAGCTCTGTGAAGATTTGCTTTCTCCTCCTCACTTGCACAGTCACAGCAGTAATGGGACTCTAGACAGTTCTTAATGCTCCTGCGTTACACTCACAGCTTCAGTAATATCAAGTGGCTCCCAGGTGGAGGACTCACTTTGCTGCATCGGGGCTGGAGGGCTACAAGGATGCTGCAGGGACAGGAGCACTGCCTGAGGAGGAGAGGCTGAGAGCCCTGGGGCTGCTTAGGCTGCAGAGAAGGCTGAGAGGGGATCTGAGCAATGTCTATCAAGAGCTGAGGGCTGAGGGGCAGGAAGGGAGGGACAGGGACAGCCTCTGCTCACTTGTGCCCTGCCATAGGACAAGGGGCAAGGGATGGACACTGCAGCACAGGAGGTTCCAGCCCAACACAAGGGAGAACTTCTTTCCTGTAAGGGTCCCAGAGCCCTGGCACAGGCTGCTCAGAGAGGTTGTGGAGTCTCCTTCTCTGGAGCCTTTCCAGCCCTGTCTGGACATGTTTCTGTGTGACCTGTGCTGGATTCTCTGCTCCTACTCTGGCAGGGAAGGTGGACTGGAAGATCTGTGGATGTCTCTACCAACCCCTAACATCCTGTGGGGCTGTGAGTGTGGATGGTACAGTCAGCTATCATTCTGCTCTGGTCTTTGGAAGGTGCTGTTCTTCCATGTCCTTGCCCCTGGCAGCAGGGACAGGCAGATCCCAGCAGTGCCAAGATCCTAGCAGTGCCAAGTAGGCACTATCTCATATGCTGAGCTCTGGCCTGTGAGTTCAGGAATGTGGCTGCACTTTTGTAACAACTAAGACCATTTGGCTCATGACTGATTGTGTCTTGCATCCTCTCTGCCTCACTTCATCTTGGTAGACTCACCACTGGTGGACCCAGAACAGTGAATTCCCACTCCTTAATGTCACTTCTGGATAGGTTACTCTTTGGCTCAGGGCATGCACCAACTTTTGCATCCATTCCTTAGAAGTCTTCATAGTTTTTCCTTAGCTTCTTTATGAGAAAGTAATTGAAGTGACACCAGGAAATGTGAATTGAATCAAGTTATGATATAGGATCACAGAGTCACAGAATCACAGAAGGATAGAATCATAGAATGGTCTGGGTTGGAAGGCACCTCCAAAGCTCATCCAGTCCATCCTCCTCTGCACTCAGCAGGGACATCCTCAACTACAGCAGGTTGCCCACAGCCCTCTCCAGCCTCACCTTGAACATATTCAAGGATGGGCACACAACCACCTCCCTGAGCAACCTGTTGCAGTGTTCCAGCAGCCTCCTGGTGCAGAACCTGTTCCTAACATCCACTCTCAATCTGCTCTGCTCTAGTTTGAAGCCATTGCCCTCCTCCTGTCCCTGCAGCCCTTTGCAAACAGTCTCTCTGCAGCCTTCTTGTAGCCCCTCCAGGCACTGGCAGGCTGCTGTTAGGTCTGGCCAGAGCCTCCTCTTCTGCAGGCTGCACACCCCCAGCTCCCTCAGCCTGTCTCTGTAGCAGAGCTGCTCCATCCCCCTCAGCATTTCTGTGGCCCTCCTCTGGCCCTGCTCCATCAGCTCCATGTCCTTCCTGTGCTGAGGGCTCCAGAGCTGGATGCAGCACTGCAGCTGAGCTCTCAGCAGAGCAGAGGATCTCCTTTTTCACCTCTATTCAGGACTTTCACTGATTTGCAGGAGGTAATTCCACTGATTTGGCACAGTTTGTTTTAACAGATAAAGCTTGTGCAGGTACCATGAAAGCAGAGGATCAGAGGATGTCAGAGGTTGGAAGAGACCCATAGAGATCATCAAGTCCAACCCTCCATGAAAGAGGAAGCTGTTTGATGTCCTGAGGGTTGAATAACTCCAAATGTCCCATGTTTTATATATATAAACCTTAAAAAAACCCAAACCCCTTCAAAACTCTAAGTTTGGAAAGTGTATTTCACCTTACAGCACTCCACACTCAGATTTTTGTTTAGCACTGCTTTTATTCCATCAGATCTTGGGTGCATAAAAAGGAAAACATGTTTTATTAGAGTACTGAATCTGTCTTCATGCTGCATGAATTTACAGCCTGAGCTGCCACTGACAAATGTGCTGGGGTTTCAGAAAGCATTTCCCTGCTGTGCTGAGGGTTAGAAATCTTCCCCCCCCCCCAATAGTTTTTATCTATTGGCACTCTTCAGTCGTTTTGAGTTCATTAGGCTATCACAGCTCTGACATCTCCCAGTGAGGCTGCAACTTCAGAAGTGCTCTGTGCTTTTACTCTGTCATTATTTCATTTCATGAGGCATGGAAAGGACAGGAACTGGGGGGACAATTCACCTAGCCCTGCACTGCTCTGTCCTTTTCTTACCCTGTGCGTCTTTTGCACCTGGCTACAAAATCACAAACCTGTTCAGTTGGGAGAGGAGGAGGCTCCCAGGTGAACTTCTTGTGGCTGTTCAGTATCTTAAGAGAGGCTACAAAGAGGTGGGGAGAAACTTCTTATGTTGTCAGGTAGGGATAGGACTGGGGGGAATGGAACAAAACTGGAAATTAGGAGATTCAGACTGGATGTTAGGAAGAAGTTCTTTAGCATGAGGGTGGTGAGAGCCTGGAAGGAGTTGCCCAGGGAGGTGGTGGAAGCCTCATCCTTGGAGGTGTTCAAGACCAGGCTGGATGAGGTTCTGGACAGCCTGATCTAGGGCAAGGTGTCCCTGGGCATGGCAAGGGGAATGGAACTGGCTGATCCTTGTGTTCCTCTCCAACCCTGACTGATTCTGTGATCTACAGGAGGGCAGCACCAGTGTGTACAAGTGCACCTCCCTTTCATTGTCCTGTTTTGCCAGAGGAATGAGATCCTACAAGCAGCAAATGCAGGCATTATTTTTTTCTTTCTGTGGTTCAAAGTCCTCAGCTTACAATGGAGATTATTTACCTCCCACCTCACCAGTGATTGGCATTGGAATGGGCTGCCCAGGGAGGTGGTGGAGTTGCCATCCCTGGAGGTGTTGAAGCCAAGCCTGGCTGGGGCACTTAGTGCCATGGTCTGGTTGATTGGGCAGGGCTGGGTGCTAGGTTGGGCTGGGTGAGCTTGGAGGTCTCTTCCAACCTGCTTGATTCTATGGTTCTATGATTCTAAGTCCCTGGGGCTGCTGCCTGTGAGGCTGATGCTCCTCCAGCCACAAGGCAGAGATGACCCCAGCCTGCAGGACTCCTGGAGCAAGGCAAACTGCTGGCAGAGCAAACAGCAGAAGTGTGAGAGGGGAAAAAAAAAGGATGACAGTGATGGGAAACCCTGCCCAGGAGAGCAGAGAATATGCAGTGCTCAGATATTCCTCCTGAGGCCACGAGTCAGCAAGTGCCAGTTTAATGACCTCTCTGTTCCCAGCAGTCTTGCTGCCTCTATTAGCAACTGGCAGCTTCCAGGCGTGCTGGGCTCTGGGGGAGGAACTGGGGCAGCAAGGCTCAGCCTGGAGAAGCAGCCCTGGCCCTGTGAACCCGTGGGAAAAGGAGCTTTACAGCTTCTCAATTTAAGAAGGATGTTGAGGTGCTGCAAGGTGCCCAGAGAAGGGCAGCAAGGCTGGGGAGGGGCCTGGAGCACAGCCCTGTGAGGAGAGGCTGAGGGAGCTGGGGGTGTGCAGCCTGCAGAAGAGGAGGCTCAGGGCAGAGCTCATTGCTGTCTGCAGCTCCCTGAAGGGAGGCTGTAGCCAGGTGGGGTTGGGCTCTGCTGCCAGGCAAGCAGAACAAGAGGACCCAGCCAGGTCTGAACTGAACTTCAGATGCTTGGCTGAGTGCTTGCTTCCCTCTGCCTCTCCACACTGTGCTTCAGCAGCTGCACACGCAAGGATTAGCAAAAAGCACAAAGCACTTCCCGCTGGGATATGGCCCTGATGATGCTTCCAGCTATGTAAAATGCCTCCATCCACTCAGACTTCTCTAAGGTTTGCTGCCCATCTTTCCAACCTTCTGCTCAGGCAGCTTCCCGGAGGGTAAATGCAAGAGGCTTGTGACAATGGGGACAGGAATTTGCAGTCCTTGCAGGTGAGAGAGCTTTTTTCTTTTGGAAACTGTGAAGAAAATGCCTTGGAAGAAAAAGCAATTTTGCATTGGTTATTCAGGAAAAGAGAAGAAAAAGACCCCAGATCCCTACAGATCACTACGAGGCACAAGACAAAGGCCCGAGGGAGGGGGACAGGCCATTTGCTGACACTGCCTCCCTCATGTAATTGCATCACATCATGCCATGTGAGCAGCATCCTGCCCAGGCTGCACTGCTGGTGGTGTTTCTCTGCATCACACATGCCTGGAGTTGTTCTCATTCAACGTTTGCAGCACAGGAGGTTCCAGCCCAACACAAGGGGGAACTTCTTTGCTCCCAGGGCCCTGGCACAGACTACCCAGAGAGGTTGTGGAGTCTCCTTCTCTGGAGCCTCTGAATGTGTTCCTGTGTGACCTGTGCTGGATTCTCTGCTCCTGCTCTGGCAGGGGGGTTGGACTGGATGATTTTTGGAGGTCCCTTCCAACCCCAGACATCCTCTGATCCTGCAACTGATTCGTGAGACAGTGTCCAATTAGCTCTGTTTGTCTTCGCACACTGCCAGCGCTCTTCCAATCCACTTAGATAATAGATGTGAGCTGGATAGGGCTATAAAGTTTAAACTAATTACTGCTAATGTGCTGTTCAAAAAGTGATAATGGAGCTATAGAATAGCAGTTGAATAAGCACTGATTCATAAGAAGTCTGTGAGGAGAACAGAAGTCTCCTCCATTCCTTGCTTGTGTGTCTGGTTTAAAAAGAGCTGAAGGAATTGGCACTCAATCTAGAAAAACACCCAACCATGCACTGGGTGTGCTGGGGGCAAAACCTTCAATCCCTCTTCTATCACAGGAGCACAGACTGTCAGGGGCTGGAAGGAACCTCAAAAGCTCATCCAGTCCAACCCCCCTGCCACAGCAGCATCACCCAGAGCAGAACACACAGGAACACATCCAGAATATCTGGAGATCTTGAAGATCTACAGAGAAGAAGACTCCACAACGTCTCTGGGCAGNTGACACAATATTGCAGGTATGGCCTCATCAAAGCAGAGTAGATGTGGAGCAGAACCTCCCTAGCCCTGCTGGCCACACTTTTCCTGATGCCCCCCAGGCTTCCATTGGCTCTTTTGCCCACCAGGGCACATTGCTGGCCCATGCAGAACTTGCTGTTCAAAATGTGGTATGATTTGCTGGGTCAGTCTGGGTCATCCTTTGGAGTCATTGGTTTAGCAGCAGCCTGGGAAAGACCTAAATTAGTGAGGGTGGCAGAAAGAAGGAGACACATCAGCTCTAGGAAAGTTTTAGCTGCCAAGGGAGACTGTGGCATTGGTGAGAGCAGCATCATCACTGACTGACATTTATGCTGTCAGGGGGTGACAGGACTGGGGGGAATGGAACAAAGCTGGAAATGGGGAGGTTCAGAGTGGATGTTAGGAAGAAGTTCTTCAGCATGAGGGTGGTGAGAGCCTGGAAGAGGTTGCCCAGGGAGGTGGTGGAAGCCTCATCCCTGGATGTGCTTAAGGCCAGGCTGGATGAGGCTCTGGACAGCCTGGTCTAGTGTGAGGTGTCCCTGGGCATGGCAGGGGGCTTGGAACTGGCTGATCTTTGTATTCCCTTCCAACCCTGACTGATTCTATGATCCAAGCTGAGGCTGAAACCTCCTGCTGTAAGCAGCCGGCTTGACCTCAAGGGATGCTCCACAGCTGCCCGGCTGCTGCGCTCTGTTGGGCCAGCGACCAATGTCCACAGGCACTTCTGGCTCATTGGCAATGCAAAGTGGTGCACTTGGCAGAGAGGAGGAGCACACGGGCTCAGGTGACATGCAGCAGCTGCCTATGCTGTGGTGATTTGATTATCTGTCTGCCCTGAAGATGGATCTGGTACCACTCAGCGCCTTGCATTTTTGATGAGCTGAGCAACACATCCCTGCCAGGCAGGCAGTTGCCTGAATGAGTAATGATTAATCATCTGGAAGGCAGTTTTGTGTCCCCCCCATGTCGATGTGAACAATCCCGTGGCTTTCTGCGTGTGTATTTGCAGTGGGGAAGAAGCACTCAGCATGGACTTGGATGTCAGAAGCAGCCTGGCCACTGGTTCCGACCAGCCAAGCGCATCTCTGAGGGAGGGCTGACATTTCATGCCTCTTCCTTGCTTGAGTGCTGAGCTTTTCCAACCAGCCAGGGGGTTTCCACTTCATCTATTATTCAAGTGACAAAAGGCAGAGTGATCTCCAGCCCTTTCACAGCCTTATGCCACACCATGAGGGCAATGGTATCAAAACTTGGAACATGGCTCCTGCCAGCCTTACAGGGTTAAGTCAGGGATAACTGGAGACAGAACAAGGGGGAATGGCCTCAAGCTGAGACTGGGGAGGTTAAGATTGGACATTAGGAACAAGTTTTTCATGGAGAGAGTGGTCAGAGAGTGGAATGAGCTGCCCAGGGAGGTGGTGGAGTCACCCTACCCTGGGTGTGTTTAAAGGGTGGTTTGGATGTGGTGCTTGGGGCTGTGGTTTAAGGTGAATCTTGTAGAGTAGGGTTCTAAGTTGGACTTGGTGATCCTGAGGGGCTTTGCCAACCTGCATGGTGCTGTGATTCTGTGACCACACCTGCTCAGGAGAACAGAGCAAGTGGGTAGGAGGCAGCAGCAAACCTCACCCTCTGGCTCTTCCAGCAATATATTGGCTTTGCTATCAGTTTTGTGGCTGCCTGGTGAGCATCAAGAGGTACAACAGTGTAAAAATCAGGAGCTAAGAGCCTGCCCTCAGCAAGCAGGTGGAAATGAGGTGCCCTGAGGCGGCTGGCAGGTGTCAAACTGACAGTGATGTCTTCATAATCTCATTCGAGGGTACCGAAACAGAAACAGATGTTCAAGAGACTGAAAGACTCAGCAAATGGAAACATGGAAGGGGTCCCAGAGTGGTTAGGAGGGCAGGGTCTGGAGGGACAGTGGCAGCAGAGCACTGAGGCTCAAGCTGCAGCTACTCTTCCACCAGTTCTCGCGGCACAAATGGTGATCAGCCCCAAAGCGTTGTCCTCACAGCAGAGATCTTGGGAGAGGAGTTACCCAGGCTAGGTGCACTCTGCCAAGGCAGAGAGCTGTGGTCAACAGGACGGAGTCCAGCTGGAGGCCTGTAACCAGTGGAGTCCCTCAGGGGTCAGGACTGGGACCAGTGTTATTCAATGTATTCATCAATGACCTGGAGGAGGGCACAGAGGGCACTGTCAGCAAGTTTGCTGCTGGCACCAAGCTGGGTGGAGTGGCTGAGACACAGGAGAGTTGTGCTGCCATTCAGAGAGACTGAGACAGGCTGAGAGCTGGGCAGGGAGACATTGAATGAAGTTCAACAGGGGCAAGTGTAGAGTCGTGCACTTGGGAAAGAACAACCCCAGGGAGCAGGATAGGTTGGGGACTGACCTGCTGGAGTGCAGTGAAGGGGAGAAGGACTTGGGAGTCCTGGTGGATGGAAGGATGGGCATGAGCCAGCAATGTGCTCTGGTGGCCAGGAGGGGCAATGCCATTCTGGGGTGGGTTAGAAAGGCTGTAGGTAGTAGGTCAGAGAGGTTCTCCTTCCACTCTACTCTGCCCTGGTGAGGCCACATCTGGAGTATTGTGTGCAGTTCTGGCCCCTCAGTTCAAGAAGTATTGGGAGCTGCTTGAGAGAGTCCAGCACAGAGCCATAAAAATGATGAAGGCAGTGGAAGATCTTCCTGATGAGGAGAGCCTGAGGGAGCTGGGGCTGTGCTGCTGGGACAGGAGACTAAGGGCTGACCTCATTCATGCTTACAAATATGTAAGGTCTGAGTGCCAGGAGGCTCTGCTGGACAATGTCCAGTGCCAGGACAAGGGGCACTTGGTGGGAGCTGAGGCATAGGAGGTTCCATGTGAACCTCAGGAAGATTTTTTTCACTGTGGAACAGGCTGCCCAGAAGGGTTGTGGAGTCTCCCTCTCTGGAGAACCATCTGGATGTGCTCCTGTGTGATCTGCTCTAGGTGATGCTGCTGTGGCAGGGGGGTTGCACCAGATAGAATCATAGAATCAAGCAGGTTGGAAGAGACCTCCAAGCTCATCCAGCCCGACCTAGCACCCAGCCCTATCCAGTCAACCAGATCATGGCACTAAGTGCCTCATCCAGGCTTTTCTTGAACACCCCCAGGGACAGTGACTCCACCACCTCCCTGGGCAGCCCATTCCAGTGGCAAATCACTCTCTCTGTCAAGAACTTCCTCCTGAAGATAATCTTTTGAGGTCCCTGCACCAGATGATCTTTTGAGGTCCCTGCAGCAGATAATCTTTTGAGGTCCCTGCACCAGACAATCTATTGAGGTCCCTGCACCAGATGATCTTTTGAGGTCCCTGCACCAGAGAATCTTTTGAGGTCCCTTCCAGCCCCTGACATTCTATGATTCTATGAATTCCTGTGCTGGTACCACCCATGGTAAGCACCAAAACGAAGTGGGATGCTGCCACATCTCTTCATCTGGGACACAGTGGTGCAAGCCCATGCCAGGGGGCTGCCAGTGTGACCAACTGTCCTCTTCTCTACTAAAGGTCTTATCTCGTTCCTTTCACCTAGCAGAAACTGTTCCGACCAAAACAGCTGCTGTGGGTGTGCAGGAAGAGTTATTGGCTCAGCAAGCTAAACACCAATAAAAGTGGGATAATGAGCCATTATTTATGCAGTGGAGCCATTATGCTTTTATTTATTGCACTCACTGTAATTACAGTTCCACCAGACCTGACAGTAACAGATCCTTTAATGATCTACCCAAAGAAAGGATTTATTTGTAAGAGGAAAGGAAAAAAACTCCAACCCAAACCAACAAACCCACAAGTGTTAGTCATAACTTCAGCTTCTCCTTCAAGTTTTTGGGAAGGCAGAGAGGAAAAATAAATAATGGGTTTGGTAAGAAGATGTTTTGGGTTTTGTTTTTAACTCTTTCTCCTGCTCCCAACCTCTCCTCATCACTCTGAAAGGTCACAGAGAGAGCTGCTGTGCTGGTGCTAAAACCTTTTAGTGCTTAAAGCCTGCCAACAAGAGTGACTGCTTTGTGTCATGGGAGCTGATAAAGCTGGCACAGGCAGAGGTGCTTGTGGAAATGTGATTGAAGGTAAACAGACAACCCCCTTCAGACAAGAAAACTGAGAATCATGGAATCATGGAGGTGATCTCAAAGGTCATCCAGTTCCGACCCCCCGCCGTAGGCAGGGACACCTCCCACTGGAACAGGTCACTACAGCAACTTAGCCACTTAGAATCATGGAATGGGCTGGGTTGGAAGGGGCCTCCAAAGCTCATGAAGTCCAAACCCCTCTGCACTCAGCAGGGACATCCTCAACTGCAGCAGGTTGCCCACAGCCCTCTCCAGCCTCACCTTGAACATATTCAAGGATGGGCACACAACCACCTCCATGGGCAGCCTGTTGCAGTGTTCCAGCAGCCTCCTGGTGCAGAACCTGTTCCTACCATCCAATCTCAATCTGCTCTGCTCCAGTTTGAAGCCATTGCCCTCCTCCTGTCCCTGCAGCCCTTTGCAAACAGTCTCTCTGCAGCCTTCTTGCAGCCCCTTCAGGCACTGGCAGGCTGCTGTTAGGTCTGCCCAGAGCCTCCTCTTCTGCAGGCTGCACACCCCCAGCTCCCTCAGCCTGTCTCTGTAGCAGAGCTGCTCCAAGCCCCTGATCTCCCACACTTCTGCCATCACCAGAGCTCTCTGTCCCTTGTGTATAGTTTTGACTGAAACACATAGTTTTTGAATTGAGGGTGAGTGAATCCACTCCTTGACTGAAATGATGTCTAGGATGGCTTTAGACAGCCAAACATATTCCACACCAACTTCGTTTTCCCTTTCCTTTGGTGAGAAACATCTCCAAAATCAGATTTTTCAAAGCCCAAGCCACCAGAAGCTCAAGGGGAGGTAGGTTTGCCAATCAAAGAATCAAATAATGCGTTAGGTTGGAAGGGACCTCAAGGATCATCTGATTCCAACCCCCTGCCACAGGCAGGGACACCTCCCACTAGAACAGGTCACTCAAGGCCTCATCCAACCTGGGCTTGAACACCTCCCTGGGCAACCTGTGCCAGTGTCTCACCACCCTCACTATAAAGAACCCTTTTCTAATGTCTGGATTGAAACTCTCCTCTTCCAGTTTAAACTCATTCCTCCTCGTCCTGTCATTACCAGACCTTGTCAATAGTCCCTCCTCAGCCTTCCTGTAGGTCCCCTTCAGATATTGGAAGGTCACTATAAGGTCTCCTCAATGCCTTCTCCAGGCTGCAGAGCCCCAACTCTTGTAGCCTGTTCTCATAGCAGAGCTGCTCCAGCCTTCTGATCATCTTCATGGCCCTCCTCTGGCTCCAACAGTTCCGTGTCCTTCTTGTGTTGGGGGCTCCAGAACTACACCCAGTACTCCAGAGGTGGGGTGCTTGTGCTAATACACTCAGCCATGCAATCAGAGTCCATACTCATGTCCCTTTACTTTCATAGGCTGGAAGAACAAACTACCTTCAGAAGGAGACATCTGCACAGAGAGCACAAACAAATGCTGTGGGACTCAGGTGGCAGAACAGAATCCATGGCAGCACTGAGCTGGTTTTGCACCCAGGAGGAAGGCCAAGGGTGAGGCAGAGGTGTGGAAGAAGTAGTGGGAGATGTGATGCTGTGAGTGCCACTCTCTGCCCATCTGCCTGGAGAAAAAGAATCTGTGCTGCTGAGTGAGGAGGAAAAGCAAACACTGAATTCCTGTTTTCCTGCCTTGGACAAAAATGCCAGCCTGGTCAGCTTTTGGGCTTTGTTGAGCTGGGAAGAGAATTTTGGCACTGTAAATTCATAGAATGACAGAATCAAACAGGTTGGAAGAGACCTCCAAGCTCATCCAGCCCAACCTAGCACCCAGCCCTGTTCAACCAACCAGACCATGGCACTAAGTGCCCCAGCCAGGCTTGGCTTCAACACCTCCAGGGATGGCAACTCCACCACCTCCCTGGGCAGCCCATTCCAATGCCAATCACTCTCTCTGGCAAGAAGAGCTGTTAAAGTAAAAGCTGTTAAAGTAAAGATGGTTCTCTTGGCTGACTTCTCTCAAATTAAGAAGCTGATTGCAGAACCTGTGTTCACAGTATCAGATATTTGCCTCTCATTCATGAGCAGCACTTAATCACTCTTCCCTAAAATGTAATTTTATCTGGAGACAAATTGATGAACTTTCTCACTGAGTATTTACTTCTGGTGAGCTCATACAGGGTTTCCCCAGGAGATGAGGGTGGGAAGCTCTAGGCTTGCAATTAGGATGAGAATAATTGGGCAACAGAAAGCAGAGAGATGCTTTGTTAGCACAAGAACACATGAAAATGGTTCAGTTCAGTCTTTGCTGCCCTTGCTGCTGTTGAGATGGGGAAATAGCAACCTCAGGAGTCAGTTACAAACCCAAGGGGAGCCCTGCACAGAAGCCCCAGGGCTCTCAGGCTCTCTCCACAGGGGAGATGCCCAAGTCCCTCAGTCATCCTCCTGGCTCTCTGCTGGACACTCCAGCAGGTCCCTGTCTCTCCTGAACTGGGGAGCCCAGAACTAGACACAGTATTGCAGGTATGGTCTCAGCAGGACAGAGCAGAGGGGCAGAAGAACCTCCCTGGGTCTGTTGGTCACACTTTTCCTGATGCCCCCCAGGATACCACTGCCTCCTTTGCCCACCAGGGAACATTGCTGGCCCATGCAGACCTTGCTGCCCACCAGCACTCCAAGTTTTTCTCCACAGAGCTGCTTTCCATCAGGGCAGCCCCAACCTGTACTGCTGCCTGTTGGAAGGTGTCCAGAGAAGGGCAACAAAGCTGGGGAGGGGCCTGGAGCACAGCCCTGTGAGGAGAGGCTGAGGGAGCTGGGGGTGTGCAGCCTGCAGAAGAGGAGGCTCAGGGCAGAGCTCATTGCTGTCTACAACTGCCTGAAGGGAGGCTNTGTGCTTGTCCTTATTGAACTTCCTGAGGTTTGCCTTTGTCCAGCATTCAGCCTGTCCAGGTTTGGTTGGATGCAGCACAGCTTGAGGGCTCTCAGCCACCCCCCACCCCCCCTACCCCGGTTTTGTATCATCAGTGAACTCACTGAGGGTGCACTCCATGCCCTCATCTAGGTGGTTGATAATGACATTGAACCAAATCTGACAGAGTTGATCACCCCCTCTTTAAAGGAACCTTTGCAGGAGTCCAAGGCACTAATGCCACTCCAGAGATGATAATTAGCCATTTAATATCCACTGGCATTTCCCTCTGGCTATAAACTATGGGCTGCAAATCAAACCTGTCGCTCCTTCACAAGCTCCCCCTCTTCAAAACAGCAGCCCAATTTATCACCTCACTCTGCACATTTTATGCCAGCATATCTCTGGCTCTGCAGGATGAAAGTGAAGCCATGCAAGAGCAGATAAATGTCTCCAAGGCTTTAGCACTCAGGGCTTCCCCCAGCCTCTAGCAGCGTCGTTCATTCTAGGTGAGTGCTGCTCTCTATTCTGGCTCTGGTTTTCCTCTGCTCATTTAGGTCTTCCAGCAGACATATGCCATAGAAGCAGAGAATGGTTTAGCTTGAAACCCCCTGCCATAAGCAGGGACATCTCCCACTAGAACAGGTTGCTCAGGAACTCATCCAGCCTAGTCCTGGACACCTCCAGGGAGGTTGTGGAGCACAGAAGCACCGAATGTGATCAAAGATCAACCCCCCTGGGCAACCTGTGCCAGTGTCTCACCACCCTCACTGCAAACAACTTCTCTACTTTCAATCTCCCCTCTGCCACTTTAAACCCATCCCTCCTCATCCTGTCATGACAAAACCTTGTCAGTAGTCTTGCCATAGAGGCACACAAATGATTAAGGAAGCTGAACATCTTCCTTATGAAGAGAGCCTGAGGGAGCTGAGTCTTGGAATGTGGAGAGGAGGAGACCAAGGGTTGACTTCATTCATGTTTATAAAGAAGAGGTGAGTGGCAGGAGGCTGGAGCCAGGCTCTGCTGGGTGATGCCCAGCAATGGGGAAGGAGATGCTCAAGTCCTCCACTCATCCTCCTGGCTGGACTCTCCCCAGCATGTCCCTGTCTCTCCTGACCTGGGGTGCCCAAACCTGGACACAGTATTGCAGCTGTGGTCTCAGCAGGGCAGAGTAGATGTGGAGCAGAACTTCCCTAGCCCTGCTGGCCACACTTTTCCTGATGCCCCCCAGGCTGCCTCTTGCCCACAAGGGCACACTGCTGGTTCGGTGAAGCTGTAAAGTTTATCTTGCAGAGAGGTAAAGTGCACTTGAGATCATTTCCTTGTAGCCAATGGGAACACTTAGTGATCTGTTGTGCTTTTGTCTGTGGTGGACTAATTAAAGTGAAGGTGTTAGTGTCTTACCCTGGTGTCAGCCAGCTTCAGAACCGTGTGTGGCAGCCACGGGGCTGCATGTGGCAGCTCCTCCAGGAGCAATGTGTTTCTCACATACCCTCAGGCAGCTGATGCTGCTGATGCTCTTTTGATTGTTTCATGCCTTTGCATCTCCCTGTCACAACTGTCAGAGTTTCCCTGCTGAGAATCAGAAGCCCTAAACCCTCTAAAGATCAGGATGTATTTAAGTCACTCAGCTGAAGCTTGCATCTGATGCTTCACAATGTATGATATGGAAATGGAGGCTTCTTTGTTCTTGAGATTGATCAGAACATATTCTGAGAGACAGAGATGGGAGCTAGCAACAAAAGAGGCAGATTCTCATCTTCCTCGGGCATGTGACTGCCTCCCTGGCTCAAAGGTTTCTCATACAAGTTCAGATTTAGAGTTTTTTTTTCCCCACACAATCATAGATACCAGAAATTATGTGGGTTTTAATACCTAAAGTGTTTTTACCATCCCATGAAACTGGAATAGTAGTGAGAAGGGAGGGGGGGGGGAAAGCAGTGATAAGAAAGATAACCAAATTCTGCCACTCTTGATGAAGAGAAAGGAAAACCAGTGAACACAGAACCATAGAATCATAGAGTCAGTCAGGGTTGGAAGGGACCACAAGGATCAGACAGTTCCAACTCCCCTGCCATGCCCAGGGACACCCTACCCTAGAGCAGGCTGCACACAGCCTCAGCCAGCCTGGCCTTAAACACCTCCAGCCATGGGGCCTCAACCACCTCCCTGGGCAACCCCTGCCAGGCTCTCGCCACTCTCATGCGCAACAACTTCCTCCTCGCCTCCATCTGAATGTCCCTCCTGCCCTCCCCTCCCTTCCTCTCCCCTTCCCCAGCCAGGCTCCTGTTGCTCAGTGTGGGAGAGCTCCTTCTAGGTCAGAAGCACTGTGATGTTTCCGCTCACTCACTGCTCTGACAAACAACCTTTTCTCGGGGCTGTGCTTCCACTGAGGTGGAAACCACACACTGGAGACAGGACATCTTCCCATAGGAAAGCCTGGTTGAGCAGAGCTGCTGGAGCAGATCTGCAGTGACTTTGTCCAGTTGGAACCCCGGGGAATGAACTGGGGTACCTGGCAAGGGAGCACTGACCATACATCATTAGCATCTCGCACAGCTCTGAAGGGGAAGAACTCCTCCTGCAGCAATTTTGGTTCAGAGGAGTCACTTTGTGTGCTGGATAATTACTTTTGGTTCATCTTCTAGTTCAGAGAGCCTGGAAGATCTGAAGTGAGAGGAAAAGTTAAATTCTTCATGGCCAAACTATAAGATCCGATTAATGAGTGGTGAATGTTGTTGCAGGCAGCTCCATCACACAGTGGTGCTTCACATCACCACAGTGTAGCTGCTTGCTGTTATTGGTGGTCTACAACTAGCTGAAAGCAAAGGCTAATGAATCATTCATTAACTCTGTGAAGTGATGAGCCTGAGACCTATGCTGGCAGGGCCTGCTTTTTGATATTCAGACTCTTGTTTCTCACATATTTTAATGGTCAATGTGACTCTGAAGGGCAGGGAGTGTCAGAACAGTTTTCTCCCACTTCTTTGTACCAGTGAGAGGTTGAGAAGCTTAACAAACTTCCTCACAGTGCTGGTTAAATGTTTCTGCCTCTGAATTCAGCAGTGTCTTGCTGCTAGGAGATCATAGAATCAGTCGGGGTTGGAAGGTACTGAAAGGATCAGACAGTTCCAACCCCACTGCCATGGGCAGGGACACCTCACAGTAGATCAGCCTGGCCAGAGCCTCATCCAGCCTGGCCTTGATCATGTCCAGGGGTGAGGCTTCCAGCACCTCTCTGGGCAACCCCTTCCAGGCTCTCACCACCCTCATGCTGAAGAGCTTCTTCCTAACATCCACTCTGAATGTCTCCATTTCCAGCTTTGTTCCATTCCCCACTGTCCTGGAGTGTCCTGTATACCCCAAAGTCCCTCTCCCTCTGTGGTTGGAATGGGAGAGGAAAAGGCGCGAACAGACCTGTTCCCCCCTGCCCTGCAGGCGTGAAGGGCCGGGGGGGGGGGGGCAAGGGACCCTTCCGGCACCAGGGCTGCCCCCGGCAGGGCCCGCGCTGGGATCGGCTGGGGATTGGCTGTGCGCTTCCCGCCTAGGAAGTGGTAACTCAGCTCTGTGGCTGGGAAGGGCATAAACACTGGGGGGACTTCCCGCCTTGGGCTTACCGCCTTGGGGTGCTCCTGCCGTGGAGTTCCTTCCCGCCTTGGAGTTCTCCCCCGCCTGGATCGCTTCTGCGCACGGAGCCCCTGACGCTCCACAGACAAGCTCCGGAGGGACAGGGCTGTCTGCGCTCCGGACGGCCTCACCTTAAGCACCTCCTTTGTGCAGGTTTATAGCCCTTAACGACCCTGGGAGGCTTCTGACCGAGCCGCAGGGACGAGCCTTTGGAGCGCCCTTCCATTCAAGCCAGCCAGCCTGTGAGTAGCTTCGGCTCAGCCTATCTTGCTATCGGGGTCGCTGTATATATATTTAATAGCTCAAGCCCTTCCCAGCTTCTGACTTCCAAAATAGCCAAGTCTGCCTGTGGTGTCCGTGTAGATCTTCTCAGCCAACTAGGAACCTGCTAATTCAAACTAAGTTAATTCCTGTATCCAGTTTTGGGGGCAGGTTTTGGGGAAATAGAATAACTCTTTTTTATATGAATTCCCGACTCGGCCACATTCATTCCCTGCCTCCATAACAACCTGTCATAGAATCACAGAATCAAGCAGGTTGGAAGAGAGCTCCAAGCTCACCCAGCCCAACCTAGCACCCAGCCCTGGCCAATCAACCAGACCATGGCACTAAGTGCCCCAGCCAGGCGTTGCTCAGTCTCTGCACCTTGTAGAGGTGATGCAAGAGTTTGGAAGTACAAAACCCTTCTGCTGTAATAGTGCTGCTCAGCTCTCAGTGCTAAATGCTTGCTGCCTTGGCTAGATACACCTTGCTAATGATTTTAGAAGGGACTACTACTGCACTCTGCTGAGACCCCACCTGGAGTACAGCATCCAGTTCTGGAGCCCTTATGACAAAAGGGATCTGGAGATGCTGGAGTGTGTCCAAAGCAGGGCCAGGAGGATGCTCAGAGGGCTGCAGCAGTTCTGCTGTGAGCACAGACTGAAAGAGTTGGGGCTGTGCAGTCTGGAGAAGAGGAGGCTCCCAGGTGACCTTCTTGTGGCCTTCCAGGATCTGAAGGGGGCCACGAGAAAGCTGGGGAGGGATTTTTTAGGCTGTCAGGGAGTGACAGGAGTAGGGGAAATGGAGCAAAGCTGGAGGTGGGGAGAGTCAGCCTGGATGTGAGGAGGAAGTTGTTGAGCATGAGAGTGGTGAGAGCCTGGAATGGGTTGCGCAGGGAGGTGGTTGAGGCCCCATGGCTGGAGGTGTTTCAGGCCAGGCTGGCTGAGGCTGTGGGCAGCCTGCTCTAGGGTAGGGTGTCCCTGGGCATGGCAGTGGGGTTGGCACTGTCTGATCCTTGTGGTCCCTTCCAACCCTGACTGATTCTATGATTCTAATTTCTGTGGCTGCAGTTTGAGGAGCTTTCTCTTTTTGCAGTTGAGGAAGGACACCCAGTTCCCAGCACAGCTCTTTGCTACTGCCCCTCTCTGGCAATACGTTTTGTAACTCATGAAGGACAATATCTCTTATCTACTTACCATCACACAAAGACATTAAGCAGCCATGCACGAGCAAGAGCAGGCAGGGAGCAATCAAAAAGACTTTATTCCCAAATAAATACATTAAAATGAAACTCCCAAAACTCCTGCTGCAGAGACTGACATTTAATTTTGAATAATGACTGTGCCCAGACCATGCCTGTGGGTAGCAGCAATGTATTTTATTAGATCATCATGGACAGGCAGAATCTGCAGCCCTGATTTTAAAGCTGGGTCATGGGAGTTGGTATCTCACACAGGCTGGCACAGGGTGTCCAGCACCAGTGTCTGTTTAAGCAAGACAAATTACTTGGCATTCAGAGGAGTTCCTATCGTTTTCCTAAGCTTGGCTTATCACACAGTAGGATGGAAAGGTCCACAGAGCTGCTGAGGTTGCAGGGTATCTTTCTAGATATCATATTGTCCAAAACAGCAAGCTCTGGGGAAAGGGACTTGGGGGTGCTGGTGGATGAGAAGCTCTACATGAGGCAACAGTGTGCACTTGTAGCCCATGTCCTTCTTGTGCTGAAGGCTCCAGAGCTGGATGCAGCACTGCAGGTGAGCTCTCGGCAGAGCAGAGGACAGTGTCAGGATCCCCTCTCTGGCTCTGCTGGCAGCGCTGCTTTGGCTGCAGCCCAGGCTGGGATTTGCCTTCTGTGCTGCAAGCTCACACTGCCTGCTCACGTCCAGCTTCTCATCCATCAGCACCCCCAGATCCTTTACCACAGGGCTGCCTCCTATCACCTCCTCCCCCTGGCTGCATCTAGCCCAGGTATAGAAGCCTGCAGTTGCTCTCATTGAACCACCTGAGATACAAGCACTTAACACCACAAATAACTCCACAGTGGCAGTGTTTAATGTTTAGTCTATAAATCACTGCAGAAACTCTCCCAAAGCAATTTTTCTTCATTAACTGAGCGAGTGCCACTGGACAACCACTCACACTGTTTACTTAGCTCCTTTAATTTGTTCTTTGGGAGCATTTACCTCTCTCTATTGCCTAGATGGGGAAAGTCAGCATCTCAACACTTGCTCATTCGACTTGTACAGTTCATGGACACTAAAGTTGCTTTGTGTGACCTTGTGAGGCAGGAGCACCTCCTGGATCCGGAACTCCTGTCTCTAACAGAAAGTTTGTGACATCCTGAACATTGATCAGCAATTTAGAGGTCAAAAAGTAACTGAGCTTATAAGAGCTGCACAACAAGAAGGCTTCCGGGAGACCTTCTTGTGGCCTTCCAGTAACTGAAGAGGGTTACAAGAAAGCTGGGGAGGGACTGTTTAGGATGCCAGGGAGTGATAGGACTGGATGGAATGGAGCAAAAAACTAGAAGTGAGTAGACTGATGTTAGGAAGAAGTTCTTCAGCATGAAGCTGGTGAGAGACTGGCACAGGTTGCCCAGGGAGGTGGTGGAAGCCTCATCCCCAGAGATGTTTAAGGCCAGGCTGGATGTGGCTCTGAGCAACCTGCTCTAGTGTGAGGTGTCCTTGGGCATGGCAGGGGGGTTGGAACTGGCTGATCCTTGAGGTCCCTTCCAGCCTTGACAATTCCATAACTCTGTGATAAGATGAAATTATTAACAAGTGGTAGGGGAAAAAAAGAGAGTTAATAGCCACAGGTGCAGTTCTGTGCTTTGGGAGCTATGTTTTAGTGTTCTCCTTTGTCCTTTTTCCCTATGCAAGCTCCTGGAATTTGCACAGTGCTGTGCAGAGTGACACTTTAATGTCTTTTTATTTAATGCATTAAGTTGCTCTATTATCACAATGAGAATATCAAGGCAAGAACTATTATTTACACCAAATAGATGACATGAGAAAGTGGAGTACTCTATGTTCTTACACTGAAGATATTTTTATCCCAAACACCTCTTTCTTTAAGATGCTATTGAAGCTGGAAGATAAACATGGTGGGTAATAATAGAAGATATTAATGGGAACCCTGTGTTGGATATGAATTCTTTAGGGGGGGGAGGGGAATAAAACCAAAACACCTCCTTTATGACACAGAGGCTCCTGGATGGACTAAGCCTTGAGAAGTCACTTCAGAAACGATGTTTTGAAAAGCAGTTAGAGGTTACTCACTCTTTAGCTTGAAGTCAGGGTGAAGAAACAGCTTTTAGAGAGAGAAAAAAATTTGGTCTGTAAAAATGTTCTTTTATTTGTTGTTGTTGGGTTTTTTTTTTACTCCTGAGAAGATAGAGCATTGGAAGAATTTGTCTTATGTCTGAGCAACAAAGGAATTAAAAGCCTGCCTGGAGGTGTTCCTGTGTGATCTGCTCTAGGTGATGCTGCTCTGGCAGCGGGGTTGGACTGGATGAGCTTTTGAGGTCCATTCCAGCCCCTGACATTCTGTGGTTCTCTGATTCTGTAGTGCTGGATGCAGAGAGACCTTCTTAGCTGCATGAAGGTTACAGGCTGGATATTTCTATGCCTTTTTAATCAAGAAATCTTCGGGTTACAGGCTGCAGCAAATATTAATTAAGGAAAGAGAGTACTTGACCAACTTGCCTGGATGTGTTCCTGTGTGATCTGCTCTAGGTGATGCTGCTCTGGCAGGGCGGTTGGACTGAGTGAGCTTTGGAGGTCCCTTCTAGTCCCTAACATTCTGTGATTCTCTGAGAGAAAGCATTGCTCTGCTCTGCTGAGAGCTCACCTGCAGTGCTGCATCCAGCTCGGGAGCCCTCAGCACAGGAAGGACATGGAGCTGATGGAGCAGGGCCAGAGGAGGGCCAGGAAAATGCTGAGGGGGTTGGAGCAGCTCTGCTACAGAGACAGGCTGAGGGAGCTGGAGGTGTGCAGCCTGCAGAAGAGGAGGCTCTGTGCTTCTGGAGAGTGAATCCTTGATTACCTCTCCTGGAGAGGGCCTTCACCAGCCATGCACCTGCTCTGAGCCGTTGCATCTGCAGCAGATTTGCCTGCTGTGGGTCTAAGAACCTCAAATGAAACATCCTTAAGAGGCTCACTGAAATCAGAGCGAATCACACCAAGGCCCTTCAGCCACAGGGCTGCAGGACCTGCCACAGGGAAGAAGTAGGCTGCCTTGCTGGGGCTTATAATTCTTGGCTGGCTGCTTTTACTCCTTATTATACCCTTGGCTCTGTTCTCTCAGAGGGTGGCAGCTGAGTTGGTGGGTCTATGATTTCCTGGCTTCATCTCTTTACTGCCTGCTTTGGAAAGGCAAGCCTCTTGTTTTCCACTCTTGCACTCCTCTTCATCAGACAGCTTGAATATATATCCTGTCAAAACTTGTCCTCTCTCTTCTTTCCTGTTCCTGCATTGCCTTTTTAGATGGGACTCAGTGATTCAACTCTCAAAGTTAACTCTTTCACAAAGCTGAGGCCAAGGCAGGCTGCAATCTTTCTGCATTTTCTTTTTTGCATGAATTAATTTTCTTTTCTTCCTCTTTCTTTGCTTTGTTTTACCTGCTGGTAGACCCAGGCTCTGTTCTATCCCAGCTAGCACACAGCTTTCACAGGCTCACAGGATGTCAGGGGTTGGAAGGGACCCAAGGAGATCACCCAGTCCAACCCCTCTGCCAGAGCAGGACCACACTATCTAACACAGATCACACAGGAACACATCCAGACAGGCCTGGAAAGGCTCCAGAGAAGGAGACTCAACCTCACTGGGCAGCCTGTGCCAGGGCTCTGGGACCCTCACACTAAAGAAGTTCCCCCTTGTGTTGAGGCAGAACCTCTTTTGCTGCAACTTACACCTATTGCTCCTTGTCCTACCTCAGGGAGCAGTGAGCAGAGCCTGTCCCTCCCCCTCCTGGCAGTCCTCAGATACTTATAAACATTGATCAAATCCCCCTCTAAGTCTTCTCTTTCCAAGACTCACAAGCCCCAAGTCTCTCAGCCTCTTCTCATCAGGCAGCCCTCCAGTCCCCTCATCATCCTTATAGCTCTCTTGGTTCCCTTTGCATCCCTGCAGTCTGTACATCGCTTTTAACCTTATGGTCTTTGATGTCAGCTCTGCATCTTGTGCCCACAGCTTTTATTGTGCCTCTGCTCTGTTTTTTTCCCCACCCCCATCACATTTTTCAGGATCTCTGTTTGATTTTCGAGGCCTTAAAGAACTCCTGTTGGTCTTTCCCCCCCGCTAGTTCTTCTCTTCTCCCCTCTGCAGTGGTACAGCTTAGCACTCTGCTTTTGACACCACCTCTTTTCAGAGCTGTCAGCCTTCAGCACTCCTTTGTGCTTAAAGCTGTTGGCTCTGTTTAGAAGTTCTTCTTCCCAATTTCCTAGCTCCTTGGTCTGCTTTTATTTTTAGTATCCCTCAGTCTGCATATTTTTTTCCTGCTGCTTTTTCCTTCAGCCCATTCCTTGGGCTGCTGAAGTTTAGCATCCGCAATCGCTCGTGCAGGAATTGTCTTCCACTCTTCAAAGCTCTCCTCCATTCTCAAGCCCTGCCACTCAAAACCAAACCAACTGAAAAACAGATCCTCCACTGGCAGCAGGCTGCCTCGTGGCCACTTTGGGCTGCATACTCAGATGAGATGAGAGCCACCTTCAGTGACAGATCCACATGGTGACATTATTCCCACCGCCTCCATTTGGCTTGATGCAGAGACAAGCAACAAGGCTGTAGCCACTGTGCCCTGGCTGCTGGGCAGCTCTGGATGATGCTGCCAGTGAAAGACATTTCTTGGGCCTGTCTCAGGGGAAGCTGTGAGAATAATCACAATGACAAAATCACAGAGTCACAGAATGTTAGGGGTTGGAAGGGACCTCCAAAGCTCATCCAGTCCAACCCCCCTGCCACAGCAGCAGCACCCAGAGCAGATCACACAGGAACACATCCAGGCAGCTCTGGAATAGCTCCAGAGAGGGAGACTCCACAGCCCCCCTGGGCAGCCTCCCAGGGTTCTGTCACCCTCAAAAAGAAAACATTCCGCCCCATGATTCAATGGGACGTCACTCGCCTCAGCATGCACACAGTGCCCATTGTGCTGGCACTGGGCATCACCCAGCAGAGCCTGGCTCCAGCCTCCTGCCACTCACCTTTACATCTTTATAACCGCCTTGATGTCACCCCTCCGGCTCCTCCTCTGCCAGCAGCACAGTCCCAGCTCCCTCAGGCTCTCCTCCTAAGGAAGATCTTCCACTCCATCATCCTTTTGGCTCTGTGCTGGACTCCGAGGCAGTTCCCTGAGGTCCTTTTTGACCTGAGTGTCCCAGAACTGTACACAGTACTCCAGATGCAGCCTCAGCAGTGCAGAGTAGAGGGACAGGAGAACCTCCCTCAACCTGCTAATCCTCATCTGATCCTGAGATAGAAAGGGAACACAATACCCCATAAAGGTTTTAAACCTTATTTTATAACATTAGCTTTATATCTATTGCAGTTGAAGTCACATCTTGAGGAGAAAGCTCATGGCTGCTGGGCCTGAGTCATGGAAAGCTCCAGAGATGGCCATGATTAATAATTGCTTGTAATGACATCTTCATACAGGAATCCAGATCTCATCTGATGCTTTCTTGGTCACTGCCAGCCTGCATTAGATCCTGTGGGGTGATTGCTGCTCCCTGAGTTTCTCTCAAGCATACAGAGCCTGTGAGGGAGTTTGAGCTAAATACAGCTTCTGGAGCTTTGCATGTTAATGATTTTCTCATTCTTAATTCTGATATTCTTGGAGGCAGCAATAGAGAGAAGGGGACACAGAGCAGCCAAGAACATGTTAATCACATCCACCACTTTATTTCCTCTGGAAGAGCCAACGCAGCAAATATGCTAAGCCAAGCCTCAGTTGGTGCATTATCTGTTACCAAAAGAAGCTGGCATGTGCATTCCTTCAGGAAGCACAGTTGTGCTGCCAGAGATTTGCCATCATCCCACATCCCTCCAGGCTTCCCTCTTTGTCAAGGTTCTCTTGGCGCTCTGCAGCACAAAGGTCTGATGGAAGAAGCATGCTCCAGGGGTAAAGAAGTTAAGGCCACCAGTTTGCAGCCCCCTCTGGCTGCATAAGGGTTGGTTCAGAGTGGTGGGGGAATAGGGTGAAAGAAACTGTGTCCAGAGTCCTGTGTTTAGTTCTGGAACTTTCAGTTTAAGAAAGATGTTGAGGTGCTGGAAGGTGTCCAGAGAAGGGCAGCAAGGCTGGGGAGGGGCCTGGAGCACAGCCCTGTGAGGAGAGGCTGAGGGAGCTGGGGGTGTGCAGCCTGCAGAAGAGGAGGCTCAGGGCAGAGCTCATTGCTGTCTGCAGCTCCCTGAAGGGAGGCTGGGAGGCTATATCCAAGTGGAGTTTAGTCTGTTCTGCCAGGCACCCAGCAACAGAAGAGGACCTCAAGCCTCAAGCTGTGCCAGGACAGGTTCAGGCTGGCTGTTAGGAGGAAGTTGTTGTCAGAGAGAGTGATTGGCATTGGAATGAGCTGCCCAGGGAGGTGGTGGAGTCCCCATCCCTGGAGATGTTTAAGAGGAGCCTTGGATGAGGCACTTGGTGCCATAGTTTAGTTGATTAGAAGGTGTTTGGTGATAGGTTGGACTTGATCTCAAAGATCTTTTCCAACCTGATTGATTCTGTGATTCTGTGAAACAACAAACCTGCTCCTTTTCCTGTGGCCATGCTGAGATTCCAATTGGAAGTTGAGCTGTTTTGCTTGGCTATGGTGAGGCACACATCCAGTCTCTATTTAAACACCTCCAGGGATGGGACTCCATCACCTCCCCGGGCAGCCCATTCCAATGCCAATCACTCCTGCTGAGTAGAACATCTTCCTTGGCCTCAAATTGAGTGACTGGGGAGGTTTAGATTGAACACTAGGAAAAACTTTTTCATGAGGAGAGTAGTCAGGGACTGGAATAGTTTCCTAAGATCCAGCCTGAACCTGCCCTGGCACAGCTTGAGGCTGTGTCCTCTTATTCTGTTGCTGGGTGCCTGGCAGAAGAGATCAAGCCCACCTGGCCACAACCTCCCTTCAGGTAGTTGTAGACAGCAATGAGGTTTGCCCTGAGCCTCCTCTTCCATGACAATTCTCTTTATTGCCTTTGAGAAAGGCAGGCAATAGGAAGAGACTGAAGCTAACCTAACACCTTGCCATTAGAGACAGATGGTTGGAGGAGCCTGCATCCTGCTAGAGACATCATCATCTTCTGGGTACTACAGCCAGCCCAGCTGGACCAGTTGCCTCCAATTAAAGTCAGATAGGAAAGTATCATCCCACAGTTGGCAAATGGTTTGTGTAAGCAGGCTCAGACAGGAGGTTGTTGCTGTGATGAAAACATATCTGTTTGTGTTTAGTCATCTGAAACTGACCTGCACCTTCTCAGTCTGTGATAAGCAAATCAGTCCAAAATAGCCCTGGGGTTTGTGGGGAATGAATAAATCAATTTGGGGGTCTGCTGCATGTAACACAAGGCAGCACTTAGCCAAGTATCCCATTTAGCTTTTCATTGTGTGCAACCTGATTTGTCACCTTACATCTGTGGGCCTGAGTTGAAAAGGCAAGAGATGCTTGTGATAAGGTGGCAAACGGGGAGCAAAGTTATCTTAGCAAGTGATTAACCACAGATTCTGTTAGGAATACATTTACCTGGCTAACTGGATTACAAAGCCTCAGCAGTACAAGTTAAAGCACAATTCTCACTGTCAATACAGGCTAGGGGAGGAGGTGACAGAAAGCAGCCCTGTGGAAAAAGACTTAGGGGTGCTGATGGATGAGAAGCTGGACATGAGCAGGCAGTGTGAGCTTGCAGCACAGAAGGCAAATCCCAGCCTGGGCTGAGGCCAAAGCAGCGTTGCCAGCAGAGCCAGAGAGGGGATTGTGCCACTGTCTTCTGCTCTGCTCAGACCTCAGCTGCAGTGCTGCATCCAGCTTGGGAGCCCTCAGCACAGGAAGGACATGGAGCTGATGGAGCAGGGCCAGAGGAGGGCCACAGAAATGCTGAGGGGGATGGAGCAGCTCTGCTACAGAGACAGGCTGAGGGAGCTGGGGGTGTGCAGCCTGCAGAAGAGGAGGCTCTGGCCAGACCTAACAGCAGCCTGCCAGTGCCTGAAGGGGGCTGCAGAGAGACTGTTTGCAAAGGGCTGCAGGGACAGGAGGAGGGCAATGGCTTCAAACTAGAGCAGAGCAGATTGAGATTGGATGTTAGGAACAGGTTCTGCACCAGGAGGGTGTTGGAACACTGCAACAGGCTGCCCATGGAGGTGGTTGTGTGCCCATCCTTGAATATGTTTAAGGTGAGGCTGGAGAGGGCTGTGAGTAACCTGCTGTAGTTGAGGATGTCCCTGCTGAGTGCAGAGGAGGTTGGACTGGATGAGCTTTGGAGGCTCCTTCCAACCCAGCCCATTCTATGAGTCTATGCCAGAGTATAATTGAGACACCTTCATGTTGCATTACTGCAGGGTTTTTCTGCTTTCAGGTAAGTGATTTGTTCTCACTGTTGCAGTGATGTGTTGCTAGATCAGGCTCTAAGCATAAATGGACCCTGGGCAGAACGTCAACAGAAGCTACATTACGATAAGCTACCCTTAAAATGCAACCCTGGCAAATGAGCTGCCTCTGCAAGCAAAGCCAAGAGCTACACTGGCTTAGCATTTAGATTTTGCTCTGTTGGGAAGAACTTGGATTTCCATAAACCTTACAGGAGGGAAGAGATGTTGGATTGATTTGAATCTCTCCAGACTGTTAAATGTGTTAAATGCAAATGAATCTCCCACCCATGAAATATACATTACAAAATTGTCAGGGTAGCTCTTGGCCATACAACTGGGGAAGGAGGCAGAGCTGTTACACACAGTCCTCTAAGAAGAGATTGTGCCACAAGTCCTGTGCAAAAGCCTTGGGTTTTCTTTCAGCACTGTTTTGCAGCACCAACTGTGGTCTTGTGCTGGTTGGGTTACATGAAGCCTGCTACTGGTGACTATGCACAGCTACACCTTCTTAACAGGCTGCCTTCTAAGTCAGCACACTGGTGAGGAGGTGAAGTGCTGATGACTTAGAATCAAGCAGCATGTGCTTGGTTGGACTGGATGAGCTTGGAGGTCTCTTCCAACCTAGTTGATTCTATGATTCTAAGAGTGGTTTGGATGTGATGCTTGGGGCTATGGTTTAAGGTGAATCTTGTAGAGTAGGGTTCTAGGTTGGGCTTGGTGATCCTGAGGGGCTTTACCAACCTGGATGTTTCTGATTCTCGACAAGCTGAGCTGCTAGTAAGCAGATTTGGTTTCTTGGTTTACCACTCAGCAGCATCAGAATTCAGATGTTTTGGGTGATTTCCCTCAGGAGACCTTGCAGACCTTGCAGCCTCAGGTGGTTGTGTCCACTAGAAAGGGGCTTAAGATCAGCAACTGAAATCCTGCCATAGAGTGCATGGCGCTGAACAGATGTCAGAAGGTAATTATGCACCTGAACCAGATGGGCACCTGAAAGAGAGGCTCCTATTTACCTGTTTCTGGATTATTTTTTCTTCTCCCTTAATGTTTAATGGACACAGAAGAAGAAGAAATGGCCAAATGAAAGGCTGTGGGAGAACCAAGGCTTTCTGGCTGTGGGAAGCTGTCTGGCTTGATTCCATAATGAGGCTTTTCTCTCCCAGAGGTACACATTAGGATCACTTCTGTAGACTAGGCTGATGAATAAGCAGATGTTTTTGGTTTGCACTTGGCTTTCAATTAATCCCCTGTGTAGTGCAGAAAGCAGGCAGAGGTTCCACAGTCAAAAGCTACCCCCAGCATGATTGAGGAGAAAGCTTTCTTCCTTTGCTAGAGCAAAAGCTTGGCTCTACAGTGCTCTCCACAGCCTGCAAGGGAGGTTATCCTGCTCCTGTACTCAGCACTGCTCAGGCCACACTTTGAGTGCTGTGTCCAGTTCTGGGCTCCTCAATTCAAGAGAGATGTTGAGGTGCTGGAAGGTGTTAAGAGAAGGGCAGCAAGGCTGGGGAGGGGCCTGGAGCACAGCCCTGTGAGGAGAGGCTGAGGGAGCTGGGGGTGTGCAGCCTGCAGAAGAGGAGGCTCAGGGCAGAGCTCATTGCTGTCTGCAGCTCCCTGAAGGGAGGCTGTAGCCAGGTGGGGTTGGGCTCTGCTGCCAGGCAAGCAGCAACAGAAGAAGGGGACACAGCCTCAAGTTGTTCTGGGGGAGGTCTAGGCTGGATGTTAGGAGGAAGTTGTTGGCAGAGAGAGTGATTGGCATTGGAATGGGCTGCCTAGGGAGGTGGTGGAGTGGCTGTGCCTGGAAGTGTTGAAGCAAAGCCTGGCTGGGGCACTTAGTGCCATGGTCTGGTTGATTGGCCAGGGCTGGGGGATCAAAGACCACATTCTGTGATTCTGTGCTCCACAACCTCCCTGGAGGTGTTCAAGGCCAGGATGGATGAGGCCTTGAGCGACCTGTTCTAGTGGGAGGTGTCCCTGCCCATGGCAGGTTGTTGGAACTGGCTGAGCTTTCAGGTCCCTTCCAACCTAAACCATCTTCTGATTCTACAGATCTACTGACACTGAGATGACCTAAAGATCCCAGCCCTGCTAATTAATAGGGGCTCCAGCCTACTGACTCAAGTACCCTTTGGACACCTTGTGGCCCCCATGAATGCTGACTGACCAACAACTTTAGGTGAGTGCACTGATCCTGTCTCTCCTGGGCACCTACACCTCCTTATGAGGGGAGGGAGAAGGGCAGGGTCAAATCCTGGCCAGGGTCTATCCCAGGACAATAGGACAAACACTTTGCACTGATCCTGCCTCTCCTGGGCACCTGCAACTCCTTCTGATGATGGGAGGGAGAATGCTAGAGTCAAATCCTGGCCAAGGTCTATCCCAGGACAATAGGACAAACACTTTGCACTGACCCTGCCTCCTTCTGATGATGGGAGGGAGAATGCTAGGGCCAAATCCTGGCCAGAGTCTATCCCAGGACAATAGGACAAACACTTTGCACTGATCCTGCCTCTCTTTGATGATGGGAGGGAGAATGGCAGGGTCAAATCCTGGCCAGGCTCTCATACCACAGGAGGTTTCAGCAAGCAGGACTCTTTCAGGAGGGATTAATGTGCTCAGGTGATGGAAAGATAAGTGTACACTTCCCTCAGCTGGAATCTGGCTCTGAAGTGCTCAGTTGCTACCACTGGAATGCCTGCTGAGATGGAGATCATAGGATCATAGGATGTTAGGGGTTGGAAGGGACCCAAAGAGATCATTGAGAGCAGAGATGTGACAGCACAGGCTTTTCTGGTGTCTGAAGAAGGAAAATAATCTCTTCTCTCTCTTTCCTGCTGGAGTTTAGGGCAGAATAAAAGCTTTGTGCTTGCTGAATACTTTTTGCTTCCCTATGCTGAAAACTTTATGCCCCAGCATCATTTATCACCGAATCACAGAGTGTCAGGGGCTGGAAGAATCTCCTTTCACAGCAAGTTAGAAGGGAAAAAAACCCACCCACAACTAATTTAATCCATTTTAACCTAATTTCCTACATATTGCCTTCATTTACTTTGTGATGCTCAGCTGTTCCTGTGCTCAGCATTTTCCCTTCTATTACAAGCAACCCAGAATTTTCCTTTGCCAATGGGATCCTGGGGTGTATTAGAGGAGTGTGTCCAGCAGATCAAGGCAGGTTCTCCTCCACATCTACTCTGCCCTGCTGAGACTTCGTCTTGGATACTGTGTTCAGTTTTGGGCTCCCCAGTTTCAGAGGGACAGGGATCTGCTGGAGAGGGTCCAGCAGAGGGCTATGAGGATGATGAGGGGACTGGAGGGCATGGCTGATGAGGAGAGGCTGAGGGACCTGGGGCTGTTTAGTCTGGAGAAGAGAAGACTGAGAGGGGATTTGATAAATGTTTCTAAGTATCTGAGGACTGCCAGGAGTGGGGGACAGGCTCTGCTCACTGCTCCCTGGGGTAGGACAAGGAGCAATGGGTGTAAGCTGCAGCACAGGAGGTTCTGCCTCAACACAAGGGGGAACTTCTTTAGTGTAAGGGTCCCAGAGCCCTGGCACAGGCTGCCCAGAGAAGTTGTGGAGTCTCCTTCTGTGGAGCCTTTCCAGGCCTGTCTGGATGTGTTCCTGTGTGCCCTGAGCTAGGTTGGATGGTCCTGCTCTGGCAGAGGGTTGGACTGGATGATCTCTTTAATCCCTTCCAACCCCTAACATCCTGTGAGCCTGGGAATGAGTTTTTCACTATGAGGGTGGTGCAGCACTGCAACAGGTTGCCCAGGGAGGCGGTGGAAGCCTCATCCCTGCAGGTCTTTAAGTAAATAAAAATAAATAACATTCAGTGTGGTGAATACAAACAAATAAAGCAAAGAAAAATAAAGTGAATATAACTGAAGAAGGTAAATAAAAACAAAGTGAATAAATAGAACTAAAATAAATAAATCAAAGAAAGCAATAAAATTAAGGTCAATAAATAGAACTAATGTAAATAATTATAAATCCATTCAATAAAAATAAATAAATTGAAATAAATAAACCCAAATAAAGTCAACAAATATAAAGTAAATTAAAGAAATACCACAACTAAAGGTAACCACAGAAAACAAAGCAACCAAAGTAAATAAATGTAACTAAAATAAATAAATCAAGTAAAGGAAAGAAAAAAATTAAGGTCAATAAATAGAACTGAACTAATGTAAATAATTATAAATCCATTCAATAAAAATAAATAAATAAATGTAAATAAATAAACCCAAATAAAGTCAGCAAATGTAAAGTAAATGAAACAAACACAACAACTAAACATAACCACAGTGAATAAAGCAACTAAAGTCAATAAATGTAACTCAAAATAAATCAATTAAATAAAGAAAAGAAAAAATTAAGGTCAATAAATAGAACTAAAATAATGTAAATAATTGCAAATACATTAAATAAATAAAGTAAATGTAAATAAACAAACCCAAATAAAATCAGCAAATGTAAAGTAAATGAAAGAAATACAACAACTAAACATAACCACAGTAAATAAAGCAACTGAAGTCAATAATTGTAACTCAAAATAAATCAATTAAATAAAGAAAATAAAAAATTAAGGTCAATAAATAGAACTAAAATAATGTAGATAATTGCAAATACATTAAATAAATAAAGTAAATGTAAATAAA
>WAAF01020605.1:0-17839 GCA_013400475.1 Tricholaema leucomelas
GAAGTAAATGAGAAATAAAACCGATAAATAAGTAGAAAAAATATTTTTCAAGATATTAACTAAAGGATAGGGAAAAGACATTAAATAAAGGAGAAATAAAAATATGCTAAACAAAGAGCTAAATAAAATCATTTTAAAACATATTAACTAAATGATGGGGGGAAAATATATGGCACCAACCTCTACATTGTCCTTTCAGGTAGTTAGAATCATAGAATCAGGCAGGGTTGGAGGGGACCACAAGGATCAGCCAGTTCTAACCCCCCTGCCATGGGCAGGGACACCCTACCCTAGAGCAGGCTGGCCAGAGAGTTGCAGAGGGCAGTAAGGTCTCCCCTCAGCCTCCCCTTCCTCGCACTAACCAATCCCAGTTCCCTCAGCTGCTCTTCATCAGTCTCTTTCTGTAGTCCCTTCACCAGCTTAGCTGATTTTCTGTACACCTTCTCCCAGCCCCTCAACATCCTTCTTGTATTGAGGTGACAAAACTGAACACAGCACTTGAGATGTGGCCTCAGTGGTGCAGAGTACAGGGGGACAATCCCTCCCTACTCCTGCTGGTCACACCATGGCTGATCCAAGCCGGGAAGCCACTTGTTTGCTTTGCCACCTGGATGCACTGCTGGCTCCTACCCAGCTGCTTGTCCATTAGAGCCCCCAGATCCCTGTCTGGTGGACAACCTTCCAGCCACACTGCCCCAAGCCTGTGGCACTGCAGATACACACATCTGTTACACCCAGCTTAATGCAGTCCAGCTGCAGGCTTGGCCTGGTGTCAGGGCTGTGCCTTGGCAGAGTCAGGAAATTATCTCTAGCTGCAGATTTTCCATTGCATGCATCTGTACTTAGCTGCTAGCAGAGCAATCTCCACACCACACAATCTTTATTCATCTGCATAATAACCTGTCAGAGGATGTGAGCTCAGCCTGGCTTGAGCCTTTTGAAACACTGAACTGGAAGAAACATTTGAGAATGCACAGCAGGAAGCAATCCTCCATGAATCAATGATGTAAGACAAAAAATGGCTGCAGAAAGGAATGTCAAATCTTTCAGCTGTGCCCTCCTACTTACCTTGGAGTTTGCAGAATTGTCACCTTCTACATAACTCTTTTAGGACAGGATATTACAACAGAAGTCAGGATATAGAAGGGGAAGATTGCTTAGCTGAGGAATGAGCTAAGACACTGCCTTTCTGCAGCCTGGGATCTTAAATTGAAGAAGAGAGGACAGGGAAAACAAAGCTTTGTATTCTCTTGGTGGGTTTAATAAGCACAGAGAAAGCAAAAGGCTTTACCATTCATAAAACAGCTCTTTAGAGTCAGGAAAGGAGAAATAATCTTGAGCATAGTTTGGAGGAAAAAGAGTACTAATTCAGGCAGAATTCTTGTCACACAGAGTCACAGAATGTGAGGGGCTGGAAGGGACCTCCAGAGATCACCCAGTCCAACCCCCCCTGTCAGAGCAGGGCACACAGGAACACAGCCAGGCAGAGTTGCCATGTCTGCAGAGAAGGAGACTCCACAGCCTCTCTGGGCAGCCTGCTCCAGGCCTCTGCCACCCTCACAGCCAAAAAGCTTCCCCTCCTCTTCCCCTGCCACCTCCTCTGCTGCAGCTTGCCCCCAGTGCCCCTTGTGCTGCCCTTGGCCAGCCCTGAGCAGAGCCTGGCTGCGTCCTGCCCACACTGCCCTGCACAGCTTGAGCCCAGCACTGAGGGCAGCCCTCAGGCTGCTCTGCTGCCAGCCACAGCTCCCTGCATTTTTTGGTTGCATCACTGAAAGCAGCTGGAGTTTAGTTCTTCATCTGATTAGGATTTGGAAGGAGAGTGAGTTTGGCAGTCCTTTCAGCTTAGGAGATTTGCTGCTGCATGTTGGTGTTGAAGAAGTTTCTGTCCCTTTAAGAGTATCTGCTGTGCCCCAGTTAGCATACCCTAGAGATCAGACTCTGTTCTACCCTGTGCATCCAGAAGGTCAGCAATGAGCACTTGTTTACTTAGACCTAATGCCTGAAAACTGCCTGTCCAGTGGGTGACATATGCAGACTCTTGGCAGCTAGCTGTGATTGATTCAGTCTCTGTAGCTGTTGGAAAGAGAGGAGGCAAATATGAACTGGCATCAAGTATGTCCAGGTCTATTAAGCTGTCCACTAAGTAGCACTGAACTATAAATCTCAACGATTTTCATGTGTCACAGGGCACAGATTAGAGAACCTGGATTTCTCCACAGGAATTCCAGAGTTGGTTTAGGACCAGCCTGTTGCAGATGGGGTTGCTGTCAATCTTAAATTCTGCAGTGTGAGTGCTGCCTCTTTTCTGTGCTGTTTTCTGTCATATGATAGCTGTGAGAAGTGGCTCTGCTCCTGCCAAAGATCCTGACAAGTTTTCCGTACGGCATTTTGGGTCAGAGGTGCCTATCCTGTCACAAGATTATGTTGTGAGCCATGAAGTGCTGAAATGTGGCAAAGGAAGCTGTCCTGAAGCTCTGCTAACTCAAGTGTAGTTCCTCCAAGCAGGAGATGCTGTTAGGATAAACAAGAGACAGTTTTCCTTTAGCACCTTCCACACAGCAGCAGGAAAATTGGCATCTTTGCAGAGGTTAAGAGGAGTGTCAGTGACACATGGACACTGCAGTATGACCTGGGAAGGCACTTCAAATAAATAAGTCTCATGGCTGCATTCAGCCTGGATTCTCAGGCTTAGGAGCTGGGGAAAGGGGAACCTCATGAAGTTTAGTAAGGATAAGAGCAGAGTCCTGCATCTGGAGAGGAGTAGCAGCAGGTACCACAATAGATTAGGAGTCTGGAAAGCAGCTGCATGGTGAAAGTCGTTGGAGTCCAGTGGACAGCAGATTCTACAGGGGCCAGCAATGTGCCCTTGTGGCCAAGAGAGCCAAGGGCATCCTGGGGTGCATCAAGAAAAGTGTCTCCAGCAGGTCTAGGGAGGTTCTTCCCTCCCCCTCTGCCCTGGTGAGACCACATCTGGAATCTGTGTCTAGGTCCCAATTCAAGCGAGACAGGGACCTGCTGGAGAGAGTCCAGTGAAGAGCTTCGAGGATGCTTGGGGGAGTTGAGCATCTTCCCTATGGAGAGAGACTGAGAGCCCTGGGGCTGTTTAGTCTGGGGAAGAGAAGGCTGAGAGTGGATTTGTTCATTGTCTATCAGTATCTGTGGGCTGGGTGTCAAGGAGAAGGTGCCAGGCTCTTTTCAGTGGTGCTCAGTGATAGAACAAGGAACAATAGGTACAAGCTGCAGCACAGGAGGCTCCACCTCAGTGTGAGGTTGAAGGTGATGGAGCCCTGGAGCAGGCTGCCCAGAGAGGTTGTGGAGTCTCTTTCTCTGAAGACTTCCAAAACCTACCTGGGTGCACCTGCATTTGGCAGAGGAGTTGGAGTGGGTGATCTGTGGAGGTTCCTTCCAACCCCTAATATTCTGTGACTCTGTGGGAGAGTTGCCTTGGATGAAAGAGCAGGAGTGGCCACTACAGAACTGCCATTGTAAAAGCATTTGGGTTTTTCAGTAGAGAATCAGATGAAGCCACAGAGAATAGCTGGCAGTTTTCCCATATAGGACATCCTCCTCAAATCCTTGGATTTGGAAGGATGCTGGGGCAGGTCATAGAATCATAGGATCAACCAGGTCAGAAGCTCTGTGTACTCCTGCTACTACCACCCCAATTCCTTTCTAATCTCCTTGCAAAACTGCTTTTACAGTACCCTTTATCAGTTCCCTGAGTTGAATCAGGGGTGTGCTTCTTAACCCAACTTACACTGACCTCCTTGGCCACAAGGGCAGGTTGCTGTCCCATGCAGAGCTTACTGTCCACCAGAACTCCAAGGTGATTCTCCATGGAGCAGCTTTCCAGCAGGCCAACCCCTAAGGTGTACTGGTGCCTGGTGGTGCTCCCCCCCCAGGTGCAGGAGTCTGTACTTCCTACGATACCTGACTGTCCTTTTCTGTTTCATTGAGTGTGCTTCAATGCTGTGTTCCTTGTTGGGGTGAATAATGCACTGCAGGGCTGAGTTTTGAAGCAAGCAGCATGGAACTGCTGCAGCAGGCTGGTGCCACAGCTGCGCTGCAGGAGCTGCTTTCTGTTGTGCTTAATGCAGGGCAGAACTGATGGCTCTGTGTAAAGACAAATGTTAGTGATAACACTTTCTGTGCTGCTCTCTTTTCTGCTTGCAGTATGAATATGATTATGATGAGAATGGTGACAGGGTAGTTCTAGGGAAAGGTACTTATGGAATAGTTTATGCTGGAAGAGACCTTAGCAATCAGGTCCGAATAGCCATCAAAGAAATCCCCGAGAGAGACAGCAGGTAAGCCCTCGTTTCTTCTGGTGTCTGTACTGCTAAGGCAGCTGCAGCTGTCTGCACAAACCTCTGCTGCTCTTACACTGGATTTCTATGTAGCTGCTTTATAGAGTCCCACTGTACTAAAATCCACAGCTTCACAGATTGCTTTGGGTTGGAAGGAATCCTTGAAGGTCACCTCATCCAACCCCCCTGCAGTCAGGAGGGACATCTCCAACTAGAGCAGGCTGCCCAGAGACACATCCAGTCTGATCTTGAGTAGTCTCCAGGGATGAGGCTTTAACCACATCCCTGGGCAGCCTGTTCCAGTATTTCACCACTCTCATTGTAAAGGGCTTCTTCCTGATGTCCAACCTGAATCTGCTCTGCTCCAAATGCTAAACCATTGCTACTACCCCTTCTAAACAGTCCCTCCCCATCCTTCCTGTGGGCCCCCTTCAGATACTGAAATGTAGCTGTAAGGTCTCCCTGCAGCCTGCTCTTCTCCAGGCTGTACAGCCCAATTCTTTCAGTCTGTAGTCCTAGCAGAGGTGCTGCAGCCCTCTGATCATCTTTGTAGCCTTCTCTGAACCTGCTCCATCAGGTCCACATCTCTCTGGTGTTGGAGGCTCCAGAGCTGGATGCAGCATGGCAGGTGAGGTCTCCCCAGAGCAGAGGGGCAGGATCCCCTCTCTCCATCTCTGCCCACACTCCTGTTGATGCTGCCATTGGCCTTCTAGGCTGCAAGTGCACACTGTTGGCTCCTGTCCAGCTTCTCTTCCACCAGCACCCCCAAGTCCTTTTTCTGCAGGGCCGCTCTCACTTTCATCACCCCCCAGCCTGGGTTGATACCTAGGATTGCCCTGGCCTAGGTGCAGGACTTTGCCTTATTGAACCTCACAAGAAAACTCCTCCTAATATCCACCTTGCCCTTCTCATATAAAGACTAATTAATGTATTTCTTTATTTGGGGAAAAGAAATACAGTTTGATAACCTGTAGGTGTCTAATAAATCCCAGAAGAAGACATATTTGGCGGGGGGGGGGTTAAGCTGCAGTTGTATCTTATCGTGTATGAGAATGGGATCAGTATCCCTAAAAGCCATTCTGTTGGCAGAGCAGCATTTAGGTGGAAGCTTTTCCTGCCCCTAGGTCGTTTTGTGTTCTTATTTTCCTAGGTACTCTCAGCCTCTTCACGAAGAGATAGCACTGCACAAGTACCTGAAGCATCGGAACATCGTGCAGTACCTGGGCTCTGTGTCAGAAGGTGGCTACATTAAGATTTTCATGGAGCAAGTGCCAGGAGGTTTGTAGCGTTCTCAGCTCAGCCCCTCAAAGGAAGCTGAAGCAGTTGGGGCTCACAGCTGAGTGAAAGCCAAGAGCTGCGCTCACTGTGCTTGTGCGCTGCAAATGGCTTCTCTCTTCAGACGCTGGCTACAGCTTCACCGTACATAGAATCATAGAATCATAGAATGGTTTAGGTTGGAAGGGACCTCAAGGATCATCCAGCTCCAACCCCCTGCCATAGGCAGGGACACCTCCCACTAGAGCAGGCTGCTCAANAAGGGGCAGAATCCCCTCCCTTGCCCTGCTGCCCACACTGCTCTTGCTGCAGCCCAGCACAGGGTTGCTGTCTGGGCTGCATGTGCACACTGCAGGCTCATGTTGAGCTTTTCATCACCCCAGACCCCCAGGTCCTTTTCCTCAGGGCTGCTCTCAGCCATTCACCACCCAGCCTGGAGCTGTGCCTGGGATTGCACTGACCCAGGTGCAGAACCTTACACTTGGCCTTGTTAAACGTCATGAGGTTGGCCTGGGCCCACCTCTGCAGCCTGTCCAGGTCCCTCTGGATGGCATCCCTGCCCTCCAGCAAGTCAGCTGTGCCACACAGCTTGGTGTCATACAGTGAACGTTAACAGGTTCGTGTCACATTGACTACAGGTTAACCTTATATTAACTACTACAGGTTAACATCACATTAACTACTACAGGTTAATGTTATATTAACTATCTTAGGTTAACATTACATTAACTATTACAGCTTAACATTACCTTGATTACTACAGGTTAATGTTACACTAACTACTACAGGTTAACATTACACTAACTACTACAGGTTAACATTACATAGACTACTACAGGTTAATTTTACATTAACAGCTACAGGTTAACGTTAACATTAACTACTACAGGCTAACATTACATTAATGACTACAGGTTAATGTTACATTAACCTACAGGTTAACATTACATTAATTACTACAAGTTAGCATTACATTGACTACTACAGGTTAATGTTACATTAATGACTACAGGTTAACACTACTTTGACTACTGCAGGTTAATGTTACATTAACTACTACAGGTTAACATTACATTAACTACTACAGGTTAGCATTACGTTGACTACTATAGGTTGATGTTACATTAATGACTACAGGTTAACATTACTTTGACTACTGCAGGCTAATGTTACAGTAACTACTACATGTTAATGTTACATTAACTGCTGCAGGTTAATGTTACCGTAACTACTACATGTTAATGTCACTACAGGTTAACATTACAGTAACTACTACAGGTTAATGTTGCATTAATGACTACAGGTTAATGTTACTTTGACTACTGCAGGTTAATGTTACTACAGGCTAACATCACAGGTTAAGATTACATTAATGACTACAGATTAACGTTACATTGACTACTACAGGTTAACATTACATTAATGACTACAGGTTAACATCACATTAACTACTACAGGTTAACGTTACATTGACTACTACAGGTTAACATTACATTAATGACTACTACAGGTTAATGTTACATTGACTACTGCAGGTTAACATTACATTAATGACTACTACAGGTTAACATCACATTAACTACTACAGGTTAACGTTACATTGACTACTACAGGTTAACATTACATTAATGACTACTACAGGTTAATGTTACATTAGATTAAGATGACATTAACTACAGGGTAACATTAAACATTACATTAACTGCAGGCCAAGGTTACACTGACTACTACAGGTCAATGTTACATTAAGCAGAGGCTAACGTTACATTAGCTACAGCTGCCAGGCTTGACAGGACTTTGGGCAACCTGATCCAGTGGAGGATGTCCCTGCTGACTGCAGGAGGGGTTGGACTGGATGACCTTCAGAGGTCCCTCCCAACCCAAACCATTCTATGGTTCTATGATTTGCTTTGAGGGACCTAGGAAGGGTTTGCCTTAATTCCAGGCACTGCATTTCTCTTACACTAGGAGAGTGAGCAAAGTTTCAGGTGGATTTGGGGATTTTGCTGTCTTGAGACATTTTCTTTCTTCTTAACTCTCGTAGGCAGCCTCTCAGCTCTCTTAAGATCTAAGTGGGGCCCAATGAAAGAACCTACAATTAAGTTTTACACCAAGCAGATTCTGGAAGGCCTGAAATATCTCCATGAGAACCAGATTGTACACAGAGACATAAAGGTACATTTTCCTGTAGTGTGTCTTAATGTGATTTGCTTTTTGTGGACTTACTGCAGTTGGTTTTACTCTAACCTGGAGTAGAACTTGGAGTAGGATTTTATGGAAGCTTAAAACAAAGGGAAAGAATGAAACAACCTCCTCTCCTTGCTGCTCCCTGAAAATTCCTCTGTAGAAAGGGTTATTACAAAGATAGCTCCAAGCCTGAAGGATTGTTGAGATTGGGATTTGGAATCTCTGCTCCTCTGTCTCCTCACTCCCTTCTCTCTCAACCACAGGGAGATAATGTACTGGTGAACACCTACAGTGGAGTGGTAAAGATATCTGATTTTGGGACTTCCAAGAGGCTAGCAGGAATCAATCCATGCACAGAGACTTTCACAGGTAAGACTGCTTTAGCAGAGTTCACTCTCAGGGCTGGAAGGGACCTCAAGGATCAGCCAGTTCCAACCCCTCTGCCATGGGCAGGGACACCTCACGCTAGATCAGTTTGCCCAGAGCCTCATCCAGCCTGGCCTTAAAGACTTCCAGGGATGAGGCTTCTACCACCACTCTGGGCAACCTATTCGAGTGTCTCAGCATCCTCATGCTGAAGAACTTCTTCCTAATATCTAATCTAACCTAACTCTCCCCTCCTCTAGTTTGGATCCATGCCCCCCCGTCCTATCATTACCTGATAGGTAAAGTCCCTCTCCAGCTTTCTTGTAGCCCCCTTCAGATACTGGAAGGCCACAATAAGGACTCCTTGGAGCCTTCTCCTCTACAGGCTGCAGAGCCCAAACTCTCTCAGCCTGTCCTCATAGCAGAGCAGCTCCAGCTCTCTGATCGTCCTCATGGCTGTAGCCAGGTGGGGTTGATCTCTTCTGCCAGGCAAGCAGCAACAGAACAAGGGGACACAGTCTCAGGCTGTGCCAGGGCAGGTCTAGGCTGGATGTTAGGAGGAAGTCGTTGGCAGAGAGAGTGATTGGCATTGGAATGGGCTGCCCAGGGAGGTGGTGGAGTGGCCGTGCCTGGAGGTGTTGAAGCCAAGCCTGGCTGGGGCACTTAGTGCCGTGGTCTGGTTGGTTGGCCAGGGCTGGGTGCTAGGTTGGGCTGGATGAGCTTGGAGCTCTCTTCCAATCTATTTGGTTCTATGATTCTATGACCCTTCTCTGGACACATTCCAGATCTATAAAGGATATGATGATGGATTGGGAGTTAGAGGCAAGTGGCTCTTTGGATATGTGATAGAAACACATATTAGAGCTCTGTTTTCAGGGAGGAGTGAATGGGAGCATGATCACCACAAACACAGGCTTGTTAACCTGGCTTCCTCTTTATTTCTTTAATGCCATTTTCTTCCATTTAACTCCTCCCCCCTTTTCTTTTTTTACCCAAAGGACTTGTTAAGTGTGCTGGGCTAATAGTTTGTCATTAAGGAGCAATCGATTTGTTGCCATCACATCCGGAAACACTTGAATACAGCAGCTCTTAATCACCTTGGTAATGGCTTGCACTCAAGTACCTGGTGCACAGCCACAGCCAGCAGCCTGGGTGGAGGGCAGGAGCCAGCAGCCTCTGTTGCAGTGACAATCACAGAGCTTCCCATTACCTGCCTAGCTGTGAGTCTGTAGTTCCTCCAGCTTCCTTACCAAGGAAGCCATGAAAATGAAGTAACAGCATCCTCATGGAAAGAGTGGCAGCCCTAGACCTGGACATGGGCATGCTCTGCTGGGTCTCAAGCCCTGGCTGGATGGCTGGACCCAAAGAGTGGTCTGTGATAGAAGTTAAATCCAGTTGGTGGCCAGTCAGCAGTGCTGTTCCCCAGGGCTCAGTGCTGGGGACACTTCTGTTTAGCATCTTTATCAATGGTCTTGACCAGGAGAGTGAGAGCACCCTCAGGATACTGGCAGGGGACACCCACTTAGGTGGAGTGTTGATTTGCTGAAGGGTAGGAAGGCTCTGCAGAGGGCAGGCTGGATCTACAACTACCTGAGAGGAGGCTGTAGCCAGGTAAGGTTGGTCTCTTCTCCAAGGCAGCCAGGGACAGAACAACAGGACACAGCCTCAAACTGTGAGGCTCACAGAGAGAGTGATTGGCATTGGAATGGGCTGCCCAGGGAGGTGGTGGAGTGGCTGTGCCTGGAGGTGTTGAAGCCAAGCCTGGCTGGGGCACTTAGTGCCATGGTCTGGTTGATTGGGCAGGGCTGGGTGCTAGGTTGGGCTGGGGGAGCTTGGAGCTCTCTGCCAGCCTGCTTGATTCTATGATTCTATGATCAGCATCTTATCATCTGCAGCAGTGCAAACACTTTTTTTCCCTGCATTTGATACAAATTTCTTCCCTGCAAAGCTTTGTAAAGGTTTTAGTTACAGCTCCCTCGGCCTGGTCTCACAGGGAGATGTTCCACTGCCTTCAGTATCTTTGTGGCTCTGCACTAGACTCTTTCAAAGACTTCCCTCAGCTCCTTCTTGAACCAAGGGGCCCAGAACTGGACACAACATTCCCGATGTGGCCTCTACAGGGCAGAGTAGAGGGACAGGAGAACCTCTCTTGACCTGCTAGCCAACCCCAGATGCCTTTAGTCTTCTTGGCCACAAGGGCACATGTGGCTCATGGGCATCCTTCTGTCCTTCATAATCCCTAGGTCCCTTTCCCCTGTCCAGCAGGTCATTCCCCAACCTATCCTGGTCCATGAGGTTGGTTTTCCCCAGATCATTCCCCAACCTATCCTGGTCCATGAGGTTGGTTTTTCCCAGTTTCCCAACTCTACCCTTGACCTTGTTGCATTTCATTCCATTTCTCCCCACCAATTTCTCAGCCTCAGTTCATGCTGGGTGGCAGCATAGCCCGAGGGGGCCCTCAGCCTCTGCTCTCACTTTGGTGTCATCAGCAAACCTGCTGGCAGTGCCCTCTGTGCCCTCATCCAGGTCCTTGATGAACACATTGACTATTCCTGAACCCAGTACTGACCCCTGAGTCCCAAACCTTATATCAGAAGGGGAGAGAAACAAGATAGCCTTGTAGTAAAGATCTTAAAATGTCAATTTCTGGCTGGTTTTCAGTGCCACTAGGGGAGTTCAAGTATTTTGGCTGTACATTTGACAACTTTGGGGTCTCTTAGTGGTGTGCTAGTTGTCTTTAATAAGCAGGAAGGCTCTAACACTTGACTGTTGTTTTTGTTCTGGCTAGGAACCCTGCAGTACATGGCTCCAGAAATCATTGATAAGGGCCCACGAGGCTATGGTGCCCCAGCTGATATCTGGTCATTAGGCTGCACCATTATTGAAATGGCAACAAGCAAACCTCCATTTCATGAACTAGGGGAGCCTCAAGCAGCAATGTTTAAAGTAAGGACAAACTTTCTTTGCTGGAGTTTGGGAATTTTCAGGTGCTAACTTACTGGGTTTAATACTAATTTGTTGGTAACTTTGTGTTCTGTGGATTGCTTTGCCGCTTTGCTCTGCTCTGGTGAGACCTCACCTGGGGTGCTGCATCCAGCTCTGGAGCCCTCAGCACAAGAGGGATATGGACCTGATAGAATAGGTCCAGAGGAGGGACACAAAGACAATCAGGGGGCTGGAACTACAAGGACAGGCTGAGGGAGCTGGGGGTGTGCAGCCTGCAGAGGAGAAGGCTCCAGGCAGAGCTCAGAGCAGCCTGCCAGGAGCTGCAGGGGCTGCAAGCAGGCTGCAGAGGGACTGTTGGCAAAGGCCTGCAGGGACAGGAGGAGGGCAATGGTTTGAGCTGAGAGCAGAGCAGATTGAGATTGGCTGTGAGGTACAAGTTCTGCAGCAGGAGGCTGCTGCAACACTGCAACAGGTTGCCCAGGGAGGGAGCTGAAATCTTCAAGATGAGCCTGGACAATGTTCTGAGCAGCTTGATGTAGCAGAAGATGTCCCTGCTGACTGCTGGGGGGTTGGACTGGGTGACCTTCGGAGCTCTCCTCCAACCCAAACCATTCTATGATTCCATTTCTTGATGTATTAAATGCCTTTATTAAGCACATCAATTTGATGGCAGAGGTCAGCAAGTGGCTCAGCTTAAGAGGCTTGCCTGCAGGAAACGCTGAGCCTTGCCTGTGCTTGGAGCTGCTGTTTGAGGGCCCTGATGCGTTGTTAGCACTTGCAAACCTGCACTGTCACTCCAGTGGCAGCTCAGCAGATTGCTGCTTTGAAGCTGAAGCACTCTGGTGAGCTGCCTGCTGGTGCCTCTGTTAATGCAGCTGTAGAATGAGATTGTTTAAAAGCAGCTGGGACTTGTTTAACTGCTGGGCTGCTGTCTCCCTTGTGGCTGTCATCTTGCTGCTTCTCCTCCAGAGCCTGTTTTATGTCAAGATGCTGAGCCTGCAAGCTTGTATCTTGCCACATACATGCCACACGTGTTGCACAGCTCTCACATCAAAACGTTTGTGCCAGAAGGCAGTGGAGGAGTTGGGAAACTCAGCAGAGAGTGAACTGGAGAAACACATTTGTCATTACTTCAAGAAAGAGCTGAGGGGTCTCAATAAACCTTTGTGATTGTCAGTTCAGTGGCACTGGCAGGCTAGGGAAGACGTCTGGTCTGAGTGCTGGGGGTGGTGACAAGGTCTGGCAAGGTCACTGTGGGCACTCCTACAAGGAAATTTGGCAGTGGCAGGAGCAGAACAGGTGCAGGCCCCTGGCAGTCAGTTCTAGAGGAGGAGGATGTTGCTGGAGGAGAGACGTGGTGCTGGGCAGGGGTGATGGGAAGCATATGCAGTAGCTGGAGGGATTTGTGACTTGTAGGAGAAGCAGCATTTGAAGGCCTTGGTGTGGGTAATGTCCAGATCCCCAGAGTGTCTGAAGGTAGATGTTTGGATGCATCCCTTGGCATTTGTGTGCTACCACTATGGCTGCAATGAAGTAAAAGAGGATTAGAACCTTGTTGTCACTTCCTTGCTTTGTGTGACTACCTGGACCACTCCTTTCTGCCAGAGTGGGTGAGATCAGACTGTGAGAAAGCTTTGGCTCCTTGCATTTCTTAGGTACAATTCTTTTGTACTTGTGTTTGGCTTGCAGGTTGGGATGTTTAAGATTCATCCTGAAATCCCAGACTCACTCTCTGCTGAAACAAGAGCTTTTATTTTGCTCTGTTTTGAACCCGACCCTAACAAACGTGTCTCAGCGTCTGATCTGCTCCAAGATTCCTTCCTGAAACAGCTGAACAAGGGCAAGAAGAGCAGGATTGCATTCAAGCCCTCGGGTAAGGAGACACCAACTGAGTCAGCACCTGCAAGCTGTCCAGAGAAGGGCCGAGAGGATGCTCAGAGGGCTGCAGCTCCTCTCCCACCAGCACAGGCTGAGAGAGTCTGGAGAGGAAAATGCTCTGAGGAGACCTAATTGTGGCCTTCCAGTCTCTGAAGTGGCCTACAAGAAAGCTGGGGAGGGACCTTTTAGGATGTCAGGTAGTGACAGGACTGGGGGGAATGGATCCAAGCTAGAGGAAGGGACAATTAGATTAGATATTAGGAAGAAGTTCTGCAGCATGAGGGTGGTGAGACCCTGGAACAGGTTGCCCAGGGAGGTGGTGGAGGTCTCATCCCTGGAAGTCTTTAAGGCCAGGCTGGATGAGGCTCTGGGCAACCTGATCTAGTGTGAGGTGTCCCTGCCCATGGCAGAGGGGTTGGAGCTGGATTATCCTTGAAGGTCCCTTCCAACCCTGCCAATTCTGTGATCATAAACTGCTCCATCAAAGATTGCAACAGCAGCCTCTCATACAAAGGATGTTTCTAGGGAAGCAGCAGGAACTCAACTGTGCAGAGTGCCTGGACTTGTAGTTAGACATATTTACATCCAACAATTCCCTCCAACTATGTGTCTGGATTATCTTGCTGAAACCACCCAACCCTGCTTTTTCCTCTCCCCAGAATGAAAGGCTCCATTCACTAAAGTGGCATCTGGTGAAAACTTGCCAAAGCAGTGCTGGGTTTAGCTTCCCAACTGCATACACCTCAGAGATCTGAGATCTATGGAGTAGGTGTTTGGCACATGGAAACTTGGCTCTGCCAGGTGTTGTTGGGCCTGCATGGGTTAGTGTTTTCAGATTTGGTATCTGGCTTGGAAATTTGGCACTCAGGTGCTGAAGAAGCTGTTCTGGTTTACCTTCCTACTGTATTCCTTGCCACTTTCTCAGTGATAAGATAATCAGCCTTAATACAGACCTGCCCAATAAGCATTGGTGTTTGGAGAAGCTGCCAGTTGAAAAACAGGCCAAGCCACTGCTTTTGCTGCTGCTTTTCCCTCTGCACACACACACACACAATGCAAGTTGAGTGGCTTCCCTTTCTGATCTTTTCTGCATCTGGGAAGGAATAACAGCAGGCATCAGTACAGGTTGGGGCTGCCCTGCAGGAAAGCAGCTCCACAGACAAAGGCCTTGGAGTGCTGCTGAGCAGCAAGTTCTGCGTGGGCCAGCAATGTGCCCTTGTGGCCAAGAGAGCCAAGGGCATCCTGGGGTGCATCAAGAAAAGTGTCTCCAGCAGGTCTAGGGAGGTTCTTCCCTTCCCCTCTGCCTTGGTGAGACCACATCTGGAATACTGTGTCCAGGTTTGGGCTCCCCATTTCAAGGGAGACAGGGACCTGCTGGAGAGAGTCCAGTGGAGAGCCACGAGGATGCCTGGGGGAGTTGAGCATCTTCCCTATGGAGAGAGACTGCGAGCCCTGGGGCTGTTTAGTCTGGGGAAGAGAAGGCTGAGAGGGGATCTGATCAAGGTCTATAAATAACTGGGGGGTGGGTGTCAAGTGGAGGGGGCCAAGCTCTTTTGGGTGGTGCACAGCAATAAGCCAAGGAGCAATGGATGCAAACTGGAACAGAGAAGGTTTCAGCTCAACAGGAGGAGAAACTTCTTTATGGTGAGGGTGGCAGAGCCCTGGAGCAGGCTGCCCAGAGAGGTTGTGGAGTCTCCTTCTCTGCAGACTTCCCAAACCCACCTGGATCATTCCTGTGTGGGCTACTCTAGGGGATGCTACTTGGCAGGTGGAGTGGTCTGGGTGATCTCTGGAGGCCCCTTCTAACCTCTAACATTCTGTGATTCAGTACTGAAGGCAGAACTGAGCTCTGCAACCTTTCTGAAGGCAGCTTCACAAGACCCCCTGACAGACTCATGTTTGATGCTAACAAAAGGGAAGCAGCTGGGCTAATATTTGAAGTTTGTGGTTAATCCAGTGCAGGTCTTGCAGCAGTTCAGCCATATCCATAAATACATCAGGATTGTGGAATGGCTCAGATTGGAAAAGACCCTTCAGATCCCTAAGGGATCTTGCTCGGCAAGGAGGTTGGACTGGATGATCTCTGGAGGTCCCTTCCAACCTCCAATGTTCAATGATTCTGTGATTCTCCCATGGGCAAGGCACGTTTAAAGAAGGGCTTTGTGAGGGTCACCATGAGCAAAGCATTGGCACCACCTAGCTGAGCTGCTTTCAGCAGGGAAACAGGCACCAGCTCTTGTCTGCAGAGGCACTGAGCACTGCCATCCTTGCAGCTACACTGGGCTGATGGGAGAGCCCACACTGCTTGGCCAGGGCAGTACCAGTCAGCAGCTCTTGGCCCACTCAGATAATGTCCTCTTGTGGCCTCTTCAGCCCTTGCCTGAGGGCTTTTTCCTGGGAAAATTGTGTGGCATTAGGAAGGGTAGAGCTTGCCCTGGAAGCTGCCTTGGTTTTGTCACGTAACAGGGAAGGTGCAGCTGTCTTCTGCAGCATGTCCTTCCTCCTCCTTCTCCTCCCTGCTTTGTGGCCAACAGGTCAAGGGAGGTGATTGTTCCCTTCTGCTCTGCTCTGGTGAGGCCTCCCCTGAAGGGAAGTGCCACCAAACTGATCAGGGGGCTGGAACACCTCTCCTGTGAGAGGTAAGAGGGTAACCAACAGCATTTCAGAGCAGCATCTCTTGCTGCTTGGCTCTCTTTTTAGAATAGAATACAAGAGAATCAACCAGGTTGGAAGAGGGCTCCAAGCTCATCCAGTCCAACCTAGCCCCCAGCCCTGGCCAATCAACCAGACCATGGCACTAAGTGCCTCATCCAGTCTTTTCCTGAACACCTCCAGGCACAGCCACTCCACCACCTCCCTGGGCAGCCCATTCCAATGCCAATCACTCTCTCTGCCAACAACTTCCTCCTAACAGCCAGCCTAGACCTGCCCTGGCACAACTTGAGGCTGTGTCCCCTTGTTCTGTTGCTGGCTGCCTGGCAGCAGAGCCCAACCCCAGCTGGCTACAGCCTCCCTGCAGGTAGTTGTAGACAGCAATGAGCTCTGCCCTGAGCCTCCTCTTCTGCAGGCTGCACACCCCCAGCTCCCTCAGCCTCTCCTCCTTTGCGCTCAGCAGTTTGCTCCTCACCCTTTTTGCTGCTTACATGCATAAATTTGAGTTGTGATGCTGCTTTCTATCAGCAGGGCTCTCTGTCCCTCAGCTGTTTGGCAGCATGAAGATGATCACAGCTGTTAGAAGCACAATGCCTTTTCCTGCCCTCATCTCATCCTAGATTGCAGCCGTACTGCATCCCTCCCGCTGCCCATCCACGGAGAGCAGGCCAGCAGCAGCAGCGAGCACGGCTCTGTCTCACCAGACTCTGATGTACAGCATGAGATGCTTTTTGAGAGGCCAAAGAAGCACATTTCAGAGATTCAGACAAAGCATCCCATTTCCCATTTGCTAAGGTAAAGCATTTGCTTTTTGCTTGCCACCCCTGCTGTGGATGTCATTCCCGTTGGATTTTAGTGCATGATGCCAGTCCTCACTATTAATACAGGCTGGGAGATGAGGTGAGAGGAAGCAGCCCTGCAGAAAAGGACTTGGGGTGCTGATGGACAAGAAGCTGGGCATGAGCAGACAGTGTGAGCTTGCCCAACACAGGTTAATGGCAGCCAGGGCTGCATCACAGTGTGGCCAGCAGATGGAGAGAGGTGATTCTGCCACTCTGCCCTGCTCTGCTCTGCTGAGACTTCACCTGCAGTGCTGCAACCAGCTCTGGAGCACTCCATAGAGGAAGGACATGGACCTGATGAAGCAGGTCCAGAGGAGGGACAAGAAAATGATCAGGTGGTTGGAGCACCTCCACTGTGAGGACAGGCTGAGGGAGCTGGGGGTGTTCAGCCTGGGGAAGAGAAGGCTCCAGGGCAACCTTAGAGCAGCTGGCCAGGACCTGAAGGAGGCCTACAAGAAGGCTGCAGAGGGACTGTTTGCGAAGGCCTGCAGGAACAGGAGGAGGGCAGTGGCTTCAAACTAGAGCAGAGTAGATTTAGATTGGATTCTAGGAACAAGTTCTGCACCTTGAGGATAGAGGAACACTGGAGCAGGCTGCCCAGAGAGGTTGTGGAGTCTCCTTCTCTGCAGACTTTCCAACCCCACCTGGTTGCATTCCTCTGTGGACTACCCTAGGGGATCCTGCTCTGGCAGGAGGCTTGGACTGGATGTACTGTGGAGGTCCCTTCCAACCTGTAAGGTTCTGTGATTGCTCTGCTTGTGGCCTGCTTGCTTACACAGTGTGCCTGATGAGGGCTCAGCCCTGGAGGACAGGAGCTACTCTCCCTCTCTGGAGGACAAGGACTCTGGGCTGTTCCTGCTGCGGAAGGACAGCGAACGCAGAGCCATCCTGTATAAAATCCTGAAGGAAGAACAGGATAAAGTAGCCTCCAACTTGCAGGACTGCATTACCCAGGTAATTTCACTCCAGCCTTCCCTTTCCTACCTACCAAGTTCTTCCCAGAGAGAGTGATTGGCATTGGAATGGGCTGCCCAGGGAGGTGGTGGAGTGGCCGTGGCTGGAGGTGTTGAAGCCAAGCCTGGCTGGGGCACTTAGTGCCATGGTCTGGTTGATTGGCCAGGGCTGGGTGCTAGGTTGGGCTGGATGAGCTTGGAGCTCTCTTCCAACCTGGTTGATGCTATGATTCTACCTCAGCAGTGCAATGGCAGGGCAGTTGGTATTATTCCTTTCTTGGAAATTAATGACTAGAGCTGCTTGGATTGTTCCTTCTGCATAGTCTCAGTCTCTCAGCCCTCTAACTGTGTGGCTGTTATTTGTCTGACTGGATAGCAGGCATCAGCTTTTCCCTGCTCTTGGGCTCCTCAGGTTTTTTAAGGAGGAGGTTTG
>WAAF01020605.1:17935-34548 GCA_013400475.1 Tricholaema leucomelas
TGGCAGAGAGAGTGATTGGCATTGGAATGGGCTGCCCAGGGAGGTGGTGGAGTGGCCGTGGCTGGAGGTGTTGAAGCCAAGCCTGGCTGGGGCACTTAGTGCCATGGTCTGGTTGATTGGCCAGGGCTGGGTGCTAGGTTGGGCTGGATGAGCTTGGAGCTCTCTTCCAACCTGGTTGATGCTATGATTCTACCTCAGCAGTGCAATGGCAGGGCAGTTGGTATTATTCCTTTCTTGGAAATTAATGACTAGAGCTGCTTGGATTGTTCCTTCTGCATAGTCTCAGTCTCTCAGCCCTCTAACTGTGTGGCTGTTATTTGTCTGACTGGATAGCAGGCATCAGCTTTTCCCTGCTCTTGGGCTCCTCAGGTTTTTTAAGGAGGAGGTTTGGAACAAGTTCTATTCAGTGAGGGGGGGTGAGACACTGGCACAGGTTGAGGGTGGTGAAACACTGGCACAGGTTGCCCAGGGAAGTTGTGGAGCACAGAAGCACCCAATGTGATCAAAGATCACATTGGGTGCTTCTGTGCTCCACAACCTCCCTGGAGGTGTTCAAGGCCAGGCTGGATGAGGCCTCGAGGGACCTGTTCTAGTGGGAGGTGTCCCTGCCTATGACACAGGGGTTTGGAACTGGCTGAGCTTTGCAGAGCAGATTGAGCTTGGATGTGAGGAACAAGTTCTGCAGCAGGAGGCTGCTGCAACACTGCAACAGGTTGCTCAGGGAGGTGTTTGAGGCCCCATTCCAGGAGATCTTCACAGTGAGGCTGGACAAGGCTCTGTCAGCCTGCTCTAGTGATGTCCCTGCTGACTGCTAGGGGTTTGGACTGGATGAGCTTTGCAGGTCCCTTCCAACCCAAACCATTCTGTGATGCTGTGATCTCAAAAACATTAAGGTAGATTTCTATAGTGGGATGAGGCACTTAGTGCCATGGTCTGGTTGATTGGATGGGGCTGGGTGCTCGTTTGGGCTGGATGAGCTTGGAGGTCTCTTCCAGTCTCATTGATTCTATGATTCTAAGCTTTGGTGCCTGTAAATGGGAGCAAGAGAAGTTGGTTAACCCATAGCCAAGCAATGCCACAGGGAGGGGCCATCCACAGCCTTCCTGGGCAACCTGTGCCAGTGTCTCACCACCCTCACTGCAAAGAATTTCTTCCTAATCTCCAGTTTCAATCTGCCCTCAAGCTTCAATCCATTCCCTCTCATCCTATCCCTTTGATTGCTTGAACTGAGGGTTCTGAGCTGCACATCACAGAAGGAACACTCGAAGCCTGTCACTTGCCTCAGGAAATACAATTTGTGCATAATCAGATCTGAGTTCAGACTCAGGTTATTGAAAGGATGGCATCTAAAAACCGTGGGATGGCATCTGAAAACGCCTCACCCTGCTGCGTGCATGGAGGAGAGCTGCCCTCTGCAGTACGCTGCAGAGATGTGGAGCTGTTCCTGCACCTCCTTCCCTTCGTGGCAGCCACAGCAGTAACAGACTCAAGTTGATTTCCTGAGAAATAGGGGGAAATAAAACAGTTAGCTATAAAAGGTTGTCATATCTTTGCATCAGGGTGAAGTAGACTTGGGCAAAGCTCTAAACCCTAGGCAGGGACAAGACTAGGGAGAATGCAGCAAAGCTGGAGGTGGGGAGATTCAGCCTGGGTGTGAGGAGTGTCTGGGTTCTAGTTTAACTTTCAGGAGATGTGTGGCCAGCAGGGCCAGGGAGGTGATTCTCCCCCTCTACTGCACTCTGCTGAGACCCCACCTGGAGTCCTGCATCCAGTTCTGGAGCCCCTGGGACAAGAGGGCTGTGGAGATGCTGGAGAGTGTCCAGAGCAGGGCCAGGAGGATGCTGAGAGGGCTGCAGCAGCTCTGCTGTGAGCACAGACTGAAAGAGTTGGGGCTGTGCAGGCTGGAGAAGAGGAGGCTCCCAGGTGACCTTCTTGTGGCCTTCCAGGATCTGAAGGGGGCTACAAAAAAGCTGGGGAGGGACTTTTTAGGCTGTGAGGGAGTGGCAGGACTGGGGGGAATGGAGCAAAGCTGGAGGTGGGGAGAGTCAGGCTGGAGGTGAGGAGGAAGTTGTTGAGCATGAGAGTGGTGAGAGGCTGGAATGGGTTGCCCAGGGAGGTGTTTCAGGCCAGGCTGGCTGAGGCTGTGTGCAGCCTGCTCTAGGGTAGGGTGTCCCTGGGCATGGCAGGGGGGTTGGAACTGGCTGCTCCTTGTGGTCCCTTCCCACCCTGACTGATCCTGGGATTCTATAAACCCTCCTGCCGATTGGGGACGTTTAATGCCTGCGGTGTTCAGTTGCTCCCCGTTCATTTCCTGTTCTCCAGAGCTCTGAAGAGCTGCAGCTTTCAGTTGCCCACATCAAGCAAATCATTGGGATTTTAAGAGACTTCATTCGCTCTCCAGAGCAGAGAGTGATGGCTTCTACCATATCCAAGCTGAAAATGGATTTGGACTTTGACAGCACTTCCATCAATCAGATCCATCTGCTGCTCTTTGGCTTTCAGGATGCGGTGAGTCCCTGGTCTGGCACTGAGGGAGACAAATTCTCCCTGGACAGCTTCTCCACTCTTCCTTCTTGCCCTGCTCACACTGAACAGCCATTTTCTGCCCCTGTTCCTCAGAAGCACCTGCCCTTGCTGGGGAAGGTTGGAGGATGTGGTCAGTATGGAGTAGACTGATCCCTGATGACTGTATGGAAGACTAAGGAGAGATTAGAAGTGTTCAAGGGTCAGGTTTTGCCTGGTGAGCTGTGGCTCAGCAGTGCTGAAAGCTGCCTTGCTCTAGCAAGAAGGCTGCAGAGTAGCCACCCTAGAGGGTGCCACAGCACTGGGCACAGAGCTGGCTCAGCAGTGCTTGAAAGTTGCCTTGCCCTGGAATGAAGGCTGCAAAGTAACCACCCTAGAGGGGTGCCACAGAGCTGGGCACAGAGCTGGCTCAGCAGTGCTGAAAGTTGCCTTGCCCTGGGAGGAAGGCTGCAGAGTAACCACCCTAGAGGGGTGCCACAGAGCTGGGCACAGAGCCCTGATGTACTGAAGCCTCAGGTGGTCACTCTCAGATAGAGCCTTGGAGCCAAGGGGGGTGGTACTTGAAAGACTGCCTTCAAGCTCTGATTTTTGTTCTGGATCCTACTTTTATTTGCTCTTCTTCTTCACTTTGTGCTGTACAGGGGCTTGAATGCCACAGTCTGGGCAGTTTGAAAGCTGTGGCCTAGAACTGTCAAATCTGCTGTGTAGGCTCTCAAAGGTGGGAGTGTTTTAGTGCCTCGGGTGGATGCTAAGCTGTAAAACTTCACCTGACTGTTGTAAAAGAAGGTTATTTGTTGGTTTATAGGTGAACAAAGTATTAAGGAATCATTTAATAAGGCCCCACTGGATGTTTGCAATGGATAACATCATTCGCCGTGCAGTCCAAGCAGCAGTCACCATCCTTATCCCAGGTAAACCAAAGCAGCTGAAAATCAGCTTTTAAATCTTGCTGTTTTTAAGGGCTGTTTGCATATCAAAGAGGTGGAACGGGTCAGATGTTTCAGTCTGCCAGCATGCCATTAAAACTGCCTCCCAGAGGCCACTACGTCAGAGGCAGGGGGTGAGGATATTGTACAGGGAGAAGTGTCGATTTGCAGCGTTAGTGCTCTAATTGCACTACAAAGACACATAATGAGGAGGTAACTCAGCAGTTCTGCACCACCAGGGTACTCCAACAAGGACAGGAAAGAGGTAAATTGAATTCAGTCCCAGCTGGCACTTTTCTAGGAGGAAGGAAAAGGACTCTGGACAGGGCTTTAGTGACATCCAGGGCGGTGAACGCTGCACAGGTCTGGTTATGTGGTGTGGAAAAGAGATGCAGATTAAGGAGTGCATTGATGTGAGGAGAATCATTTGGCCTACAAAGGATGCTAATTAAAATCACCACGGTTGAGGAGGAGAAGGAATCCTGTGTGACCTAATCTAGATGCTCCTGCCCTGGCAGAAGGGTGGGGACTGGACGACCTGTGGAGGTCCTTTCCAGCCCCTAATGTTCTGTGACTCTAGCAAAGGACAAACTACAAAACTTGTCCAAACCAATTCTTACTCTTAACATTGTTTCCTTGTCTACCAGAGCTTCGAGCTCACTTTGAGCCAGCACCAGAAACTGAAGGTGGGGACAAGGATGGTGATGAAGCAGAGGACAGTTGCCAGCACGCTGTGCATAATGGGGCTGAGGATCCTGCCATCGCGTCAGGAGTCGGCACCCTCAGTTCTGCAGTGTCACAGGAGACTCAGCAGCAGCTCAGCCTAGAGTTGGGCAGACTTAAACAAGAGACCTTAAGGTAACCTGACAAAGACTGGCTTTATTTTCAGGCACTATGACAAGCTCTCAGATACTGCTTTCTGTAGGGACATAGCACAGGTAGAATCATAGAATCAGCCAGGTTGGAAGAGAGCAGTCCAGAGCAGGGCAGCAAGGCTGGGAAGAGGCCTGGAGCACAGCCCTGTGAGGAGAGGCTGAGGGAGCTGGGGGTGTGCAGCCTGCAGAAGAGGAGGCTCAGGGCAGAGCTCATTGCTGTCTGCAGCTCCCTGCAGGGAGGCTGTAGCCAGCTGGGGTTGGGCTCTGCTGCCAGACAGCCAGCACCAGAAGAAGGGGACATAGCCTCAAGCTGTGCCAGGGCAGGTTTAGGCTGGATGTGAGGAGGAAGTTGTTGGCAGAGAGAGTGACTGGCATTGGAATGGGCTGCCCAGGGAGGTGGTGGAGTGGCTGTGCCTGGAGGTGTTGAAGCCAAGCCTGGCTGGGGCACTTAGTGCCATGGTCTGGTTGGTTGGGCAGGGCTGGGTGAGCTTGGAGCTCTCTTCCAACCTGGTTGTTTCTATGATTGTATGAAACCTCTAAGCTACCACAGACAAAGTCTCCTGAGTGTCTCTGTCCTTTGCTAGCCTTGCCCTCAGTATGGTTGTGTTTGATCTCTCTGCTCTGCTGCCAGGCTGCTGGAAAACCTCATTCGTAAGGAGAAAGAGTATCAGAGCCTGTTACACCAATCTCTGGAGCAAAAAACTCAGGAGCTGCACTTGCTTCGATTAAAACTTAAACCCAAAGGTAGGAGGAGGTCCTGCACACTTTGCCAGTTGCAGGCAAATGCAGTGGTTTATGTTTAAAAGCTAAAAGATTGTCTGGTTTAAGCTTCAGTAGTAGCCTGAGAACCACCACATTGTGCTCTGCTTTTGAGGCATATTAAGCTCTTTCTTTTCTTTTCTGGTAGATTCCCAACTGTCCACAGCAACTTTTAGAGGCACTGCAGATCCTGAGCTCATGAATTGGCTGAAACAACAAGGAGCAGACTTGGAGACCATGAAGAGAGTAACAATACCTTAAATACTTACCCACACCCCCCTCCAAATCACCTTTAAAAACAAACCAAAAGGGCATTGTAGTCCTAATGAGCAAAAGAATACTCATTTAGGGCTAACTCTACCTTTTTAGTTTGCTGAAGAAGACTACACACTGAGTGCTGTCCTGGACCACATCACCAAAGACGACCTGCGGTGCCTTCAGCTGCGGTAAGGAAGCACTTCTTGCCCCTCCAGTCTGCTCTGCTCAGACCTCACCTGCAGCACTGCCTCCAGCTCTGGGCTGCCCCCAGCAGAAGAGGAACATGGAGCTGCTGGAGAAAAGCATAGAATCATAGAATGGTTTAGGTTGGAAGGGACCTCAAGGATCATCCAGCTCCAACCCCCTGCCATAGGCAGGGACACCTCCCACTAGAGCAGGCTGCTCAAGGCCTCATCCAGCCTGGCCTTAAACACCTCCAGGGAGGAAGCATCCACAACCTCCCTGGGCAACCTGTGCCAGTGTCTTACCACCCTCACTGTAAAGAACTTCCTCCTAACATCCAGTCTAAATCTCCCCTCCTCCAGCTTAAACCCATTCCCCCTCATCCTGACATTACCAGACCTTGTCAATAGTCCCTCCCCAGCCTTCCTGTAGGCTCCCTTCAGATACTGCAAAGCCACTCTAAGGTCTCCTCGAAGCCTTCTCTTCTCCAGGCTGCAGAGCCCCAACTCTCTCAGCCTGTCCTCATAGCAGAGGGTCCAGAGGAGGTCATGGAGATGCTCAGAGAGCTGGAGAAGCTCCCCTGTAGGGACAGGCTGAGAGAGTTGGGTCTGTTTAGCCTGGAAAAGGCTCTGAGGATCCTCAGAGCAGCCTTCCAGTACCTGAAGAGGGCTACAAGAAAGCCAGGAAGGGACTTTTGACAAGGGCTGGGAGTGATAGGATGAGAGGGAATGGATTGAAGGTTGAGGAGGGCAGATTGAGACTGGAGAGTAGGGAGAAATTCTTTGCAGTGAGGGTGATGAGACACTGGCACAGGTTGCCCAGGGAGGTCATGGAAGCTTCCTCCCTGGAGGTATTCAAGGCCAGGTATGATGAGGCCTTCAGCAACCTGGGCTAGTGGCAGGTGTCCATGCCCATGGCAGGGGGGGTTGGAACTGGGTGATCTTCAAAGTCCCTCCCCACTCACCCATTCTGTGAATCTCTGAGCCTTCAGGAAGTTAAGAGCAGTGCTTGCTGTGTGCTGTCCTAACTGGTGTAGCCTTGGTGTGTCCGGGCTTTGCTTTCATGTGAGGAAGACGATGGAGTTCCCCCTAACTGTTCTCCATTGTTCTGCACACAGGGGTGGCCATCTCTGCAGAATTTGGACTGCAATACTGCACCACAGGCAAACAGCTGGTAAGAGCCCAGGGCAGAAGGTTAACAATGCTTCAGAGGGCGAAAGTCAAGTGGGAATAAGCCAACCAGAGATACATTCCTAACCCTTCCCCAGCAGCTGATGTGCAGTGGCCTTGCAGGGGCTGCACAAGCTCCTGACTGCTTTGTGTTGCCCATCAGTGTCTCACACAGTGAGCAGGGACAGCTTTGAAGTGAGTCAGTGGCAATGCACTGAAAAGATTTATGCCAGAGTGCCGCAGCAGCCAAAGGCTTAGCGCTGCAACCAGAAGCATTAGCTTACAGCAAGACCTTTTCCTGCAGGCCTGCTCCTGCCACCTGGGATGGCCTTTTAGCACTGTGCAAACTGTGAGCTTAAAATGTGTTTGTCACACTTCTTACTGGCTGCTGCTGTGAGGAGGGCAGGAGCTGTGCCACAGCATCTCTCCAGATGTGTTTGTCACATTTCTTACCTGCTGCTGCTGTGAGGAGGGCAGGAGCTGTGCCACAGCATCTCTCCAGATGTGTTTGTCACATTTCTTACCTGCTGCTGCTGTGAGGAGGGCAGGAGCTGTGCCACAGCATCTCTCCAGATGTGTTTGTCACACTTCTTACCTGCTGCTGCTGTGAGGAGGGCAGGAGCTGTGCCACAGCATCTCTCCAGATGTGTTTGTCACACTTCTTACCTGCTGCTGCTGTGAGGAGGGCAGGAGCTGTGCCACAGCATCTCTCCAGATGTGTTTGTCACACTTCTTACCTGCTGCTGCTGTGAGGAGGGCAGGAGCTGTGCCACAGCATCTCTCCAGATGTGTTTGTCACACTTCTTACCTGCTGCTGCTGTGAGGAGGGCAGGAGCTGTGCCACAGCATCTCTCCAGATGTGTTTGTCACACTTCTTACCTGCTGCTGCTGTGAGGAGGGCAGGAGCTGTGCCACAGCATCTCTCCAGATGTGTTTGTCACACTTCTTACCTGCTGCTGCTGTGAGGAGGGGAGGAGCTGTGCCACAGCATCTCTCCAGATGTGTTTGTCACACTTCTTACCTGCTGCTGCTGTGAGGAGGGGAGGAGCTGTGCCACAGCATCTCTCCAGATGTGTTTGTCACACTTCTTACCTGCTGCTGCTGTGAGGAGGGGAGGAGCTGTGCCACAGCATCTCTCCAGATGTGTTTGTCACACTTCTTACCTGCTGCTGCTGTGAGGAGGGCAGGAGCTGTGCCACAGCATCTCTCCAGATGTGTTTGTCACACTTCTTACCTGCTGCTGCTGTGAGGAGGGGAGGAGCTGTGCCACAGCATCTCTCCAGATGTGTCTGTCACACTTCTTACCGGCTGCTGCTGTGAGGAGGGCAGAAGCTGTGCCACAGCATCTCTCCAGCTGTGTTTGTCACACTTCTTACCGGCTGCTGCCGTGAGGAGGGCAGGAGCTGTGCCACAGCATCTCTCCCCTCTGTCCCTGCTGGCCGTACATAGCTTTTTGTATTAAAGCTACTCTCAAGCAGTAGGGAAGGCCTGGTGTGGTGTTTTCATTGACTGACTTAGCCACAGCAGCTGAGAGGCTTTTTTGGGGTGAGTTTTGGGGGTCGTTGTGCAGCTCATCAGAACAGCCCTGCCTGAAAAACCAAACCTTACTTTTCCCTGCTGTGTGGCAGCGTTTGCCAGGCTCCTCTGTGAGCCTTACTCCTAGCTGAGGACTCACCAAGGTTTCTCCTGATTCTATGTGGTTTAATGGCCATGGTGGTGCTGGGTTGAAGGTTGGACTCTGTCTTAGAGGTTGGATTTGCTCTTGGAGGTCTTTTCCAACCCAAACTATTCTCTGATGGAGACAAGAAAGCAACTGGAGCACGAGAGAAATGTTGTTAAAGTTTATTTGTGTTTACACTGTACAGAACACATTGAGCACTCCAAGGACAGGTCAGAAAAGCAAAGAGAGAGCAATTTAAATAACAAACTGCAGCTTTTTCTTCATTTAGCTCTTTCTGAAACAACATTCACCATGGTGAAGGAAGTCCAGACCCAGGTGGATTTCCCAACATATATTTTTGTCTTTTGAAAGAGCTTTTAAAAAGGCTTAAAAGGTTGGGATTGAGTCATTGTCCTTCCTGTAACTGCACCCACTTACTCTTACCAATAAGTTATGCCAAGAGCAAGTCCTTTAGCTGACAGACTTGTACCTGATCCACTGGTTGGGGCCACGCACCTCGAAGGGTGGCTCGTTGTAGTAGATGTGGTTGCCCAGCTCCTCCAGCGGCGGCTCGGGGTCAGTGGTGGCAAACTGAGCTGCCTCCTCGATCTCCTTCCTTACTGCCACATCGATTTCCTAAACACAGAATGGATGATGCTTAGAAGGCAGCTCAGGAAAAGGCAACATTTTGAGTTGGGGAGACCTTAGAGCAGCCTTCTAGCACCTGAAGGGGGCTGCAAGCAGGCTGCAGAGGGACTGTTCGCAAAGGCCTGCAGGGATGGGATGAGAGCAGTGGTTTGAAATGAGAGCAGAGCAGATTGAGCTTGGATGTGAGGAAGAAGTTTTGCAGCAGGAGGCTGCTGCAACACTGCAGCAGGTTGCCCAGAGAGGTGGTTGAAACCCCATACCTGGAGATCTTCCAGGTTTGAGTAATCTGATGCAGCAGAGGATGTCCCTGCTGACTGCAGGGAGTTGGACTATGTAACCTTTGGAGGTCCCCTCCAGCCCAAACCATTCTCTGTTAGTCAGAATTAACTCTTAGCACTACAAACACCAATTAAAAACCTGGAAGAACTCCCTCCCTGGTAAACTGCAGCATTTGTCCCTTTTGGACACTGCCAGCACCTACCAGTGCCAGAGGAACACAGAATTGTCAGGGCTGGAAGGGACATCAAGGATGATCTAGTTCCAACCCCAACATGAGTCCATGGAGCCTCTACATTTTCTATTCTGATTCTAACAAACACAGTGGCAGTGTCTTTTCTTTCCTCCCTCTTTTAAACAGAGTTGATGAAATTACTTCCATTTGTTAGAGGGTTCTTGGCTCCTCCACAAGGATTTCTGTGCAGCTCTGCAGCCCCCAGCACAAGAAGGACATGGAACTGTTAGAGCCAATCCAGAGGAGGCCATCAAGATGCTGAGAGGGCTGCAGCAGCTCTGCTCTGAGGCCAGGCTGAGAGAGTTGGGGCTCTGCAGGCTGGAGAAGAGAAGGCTTGGAGGGGACCTTGGAGTGGCCTTGCAGGATCTGAAGGGGGCTGCAGGAGTGCTGGGGAGGGACTATTGACAAGGTCTGGGAATGAGAGGAGGAGGAGGAATGGGTTTGAAGTGGCAGAGGGGAGATTGCAACTGGATGTTAGGAAGAAGCTGTTTGCAGTGAGGGTGGTGAGACACTGGCACAGGTTGCCCAGGGAGGTTGTGGAGCACAGAAGCACCCAATGTGATCAAAGATCACATTGGGTGCTTCTGTGCTCCACAACCTCCCTGGAAGTATTCAAGGCCAGGCTGGATGAGGCCTTGAGTGACCTGTTCTAGTGGTCTCAGCTGCACTCACCACCCGAAGGCAAAATGCTTTTCCAGCAGCCTGCAACCTTAGCTGCTCTGCAACAAAACTTAATGAAGGTCTTTAAAGCTTCACATCAATGAACAGGAAGTGCTGCCCACTGCCCTAGGATGTGCTTTCCAGAGAGAATCATTAAGTGTGGGACTGTGTAAATAGCACCTGAAAGCTGTACCTTTAATTCCTCGATGCTAGCGAGGTTGTTGTTGACCATTCTGTCCTTCAGCAAGGTAATTGGATCACTTTTGCTTCTCACTTCTTGGATCTCTTCTCTAGTACGATAGCTAGGAGGAAGACAAGCAAAGACATGAACTGCTTTAGTGGGATGCCTAAACAGGGGAGAGGCTCTGGACACAGCTCATTTGCAGAAGGAAGTGTGAGCAAAGAGCTGTCTGGCATACAATGAGAAACAGCAACAGGCAGCAGTCAGCTACAGCTAAACCTCTTCTTAGAGCTGGAAGCAGCAACCAAGCTGAGGTTAAATCATACAATCAAGCAGGCTGGCAGAGAGCTCCAAGCTCCCCCAGCCCAACCTAGCACCCAGCCCTGCCCAACCAACCAGACCATGGCACTAAGTGCCCCAGCCAGGCTTGGCTTCAACACCTCCAGGCACAGCCACTCCACCACCTCCCTGGGCAGCCCATTCCAATGCCAATCACTCTCTCTGCCAACAACTTCCTCCTAACATCCAGCCTAGACCTGCCCTGGCACAGCTTGAGGCTGTGTCCCCTTCTTCTGTCCCTGGCTGCCTGGCAGCAGAGCCCAACCCCAGCTGGCTACAGCCTCCCTGCAGGGAGCTGCAGACAGCAATGAGCTCTGCCCTGAGCCTCCTCTGCTGCAGGCTGCACACCCCCAGCTCCCTCAGCCTCTCCTCACAGGGCTGTGCTCCAGGCCCCTCCCCAGCCTTGCTGCCCTTCTCCAAACACCTTCCAGCACCTCAACATCTCTCTGCAATGGAGGAGCCCAGAACTGGACACAGCACTCCAGGGGTGGCCTGAGCAGTGCTGAGCACAGGGGTGGGCAGAAGAACCTCCCTTGTCCTGCTGCCCACACTGCTCCTGAGCCAGCCCAGGATGCCATTGGCTCTGCTGCCCACCTGGGCACTGCTGCCTCCTCTTCAGCTCCTCTCTGCCAGCACCCCCAGCTCCCTCTCTGCCTGGCTGCTCTCAGCCACTCTGGCCCCAGCCTGTAGTGCTGCTTGGGGTTGTTGTGGCCAAAGTGTAGAACCCTGCACTTGACCTTGTTCAGTCTCATCCCATTGGCCTCTGCCCACCCATCCAGCCTGGCCAGGTGTCCCTCTGGATAGGGCCCAGCCTGTCTTTCAGTCTTATCAACTACCTGACTGTCAGCACACCTCTGACAACAGACTGTAAGAAGGGTAGAAATGTGGAAAAAGAGGAGAGTAGGAAGATGTGCTACACAGCCATGGATTAGGGATCCATGATGAGATAAGGGATCAGGCTGCTCACAGCAATGACATCAGCACCTTGAGGTGCACCTCACAGTGGGTTTGGACACTGAATCAGAGTCTTAAGATTTTGAACATCAACTACTGAAAGGTTTTCAGGGAAAGCCAAAGCAAAAATGTCCAAGTACCTTATTCCAGGGTCACTCATACTGTGGCCATGGTAACGATAGGTCTGTAACTCCATCAGAATAGGGCCCTAGGAAAAGGAGAAAGAGTAATTATTATCCATGATCATGGAATGGTTTAGCTTGGAAGGGACCTCAAAGATAGGCAGGGACACCTCCCACTAGAACAAGTGGCTCAAGGCCTCATCCAACCTGGCCTTCAACACCTGCAGGGAGGTTGTGGAGCACAGCATCACCCAATGTGATCTTCGATCACATTGGGTGATGCTGTGCTCCACAACCTCCCTGAGCAACCTGTGCCAGTGTCTCACCACCCTCACTGTGAAGATGAATCTGGCTAAGGTTGTCTCTTTTGGAAAGGAAAGAGGATTGCAGACTTACTTTTCCAGCTCTGCAGTGCTCAGCTGCAAACTTGGTCGCCTCTCGCACGCAGAGAACGTCCATGCCGTCCACCTGAGGAAGACAAACCACACACCTCAGGCAAGGCAATGCCAACCCTCACCACTTCCAACCTCCACAAATGCACCAGGAGGGCAGTTTTAAGTTTTCCTGTACATAAGGAAATATTTTACACCCTTACAGGATGTCAGGGGTTGGAAGGGATCTCCATAGATCATCAAGTCCAACTCCCCTGCCAGAGCAGGAGCATAGAATCCAGTGCAGGTGGCACAGGAACACATCCAGACAGGGCTGGAAAGGCTCCGGAGAAGGAGACTCCACAGCCTCTCTGGGCAGCCTGTGCCAGGGCTCTGGGACTCTTACAGTCAAGAAGTTCTTCCTCATGTTGAGGTGGAACTTCCTGTGCTGCAGTTTCCATCCCTTGCCCCTTGTGCTACCACGGGGCACAGGTGAGCAGAGGCTGTCCCTGTCGCTGTCCCTTCCTTCCTGACCCCCAGCCCTCAGCTATTGATAGACATTGCTCAGATCCCCTCTCAGCCTTCTCCCCTCCAGACTAAGCAGCCTCAGGGCTCTCAGCCTTTGCTCATCAGGCAGTGCTGCAGTCCCTTCAGCACCTTTGTAGTCCCTCTCTTGGACTCTCTCCAGCAGATCCCTGTCCCTCTGGAACTAGGAGCCCAGAACTTCCTGTGCTGTAGTTTACAGAGAATGGTTTAGGTTGGAAAGGACCTCCAAGATCATCCAGTTCCAACCCCTGCCATAGGCAAGGACACCTCCCACTAGAACAGGCTGCCCCAGGCCTCATACTTATCAGTGTATCTCACAGAATTACTAAAGCTGGAAAAGACCTTTCAGATCATCAAGTCCAACCTTAACCCAGCTACCATGGCCACCAAACCATGCAGGTGGTCACCCACCTCCAGGGATGGTGACTCCACACCACCTCCCTGGGCAGCCTGTTCTAACCCCTCACCACTCTCTCACTAAAGAAGCTCTTCCTCATGCCCAACCTAACCCTCCCCTGGCACAACTCCAACCCATTGCCTCTGGTCCTGGTGCTGTGTACTTGGGAGAGGAGACCAACACCAGCCTCATTCCAACCTCCCTTTAGGTAACTGTGGAGACTTCTAACCAAAGCCATCCCTATGTGTGCACTGTGCAGGTGTGTGCACAAACATCTCCTCCCATCACAGAACCAACCAGGTTGGAAGAGACCTCCAAGCTCAGCCAGTCCAACCTAGCACCCAGCCCTGGCCATCAGCTCCACCACAGCACTAAGTGCCTCCTCCAGGCTTTTCTTGAACACCTTCCCAAATAGCAGCTGTGAGTGTGCTCACCCTGAGCCCTGGGATGAAGTCTCCTCTCTTGTAGTAGTCAGTGCTGGCTGCAGCTCTCTCCACGGAGGTGCCCATTCCGTAGCGGTTGTTCTCGCAGATGAAAATGCAGGGCAGCTTCCAGAGGGCAGCCATGTTGTATGTCTCAAATATCTGGCCCTGAAAGAAAGAGCAGGAGACATGCAGACAGGGAGCTCAGCCTTCAGCCAGCAGGCTCTGCTGAAAGCACTTCAGTTGGACAAGTCCAGCTAAGAGACCTGGTAATACAAAAAGTGCTCTGAGACAGCCCTGGGCAAGCTGTTGCAGTGGCTCACCACCCTACCTCTAAACCATTCCTGTCTGATCTCATCCCATTGGCCTCTGCCCACCCATCCAGCCTGGCCAGGTCCCTCTGCAGGGCTCTCCTACCCTCCAACAGCTCCACAGCTGCTCCTAGCTTGGTGTCATCTGCAAACTCACTGCTGCTGGACTCAATCCCCTGCTCCAGATCATCAATAAAGACATTGAACAGGACTGTGCCCAGCACTGATCCCTGGGGCACAGCACTGGTGCCAGCTGCCAGCTGGATGTGGCACCATTCACTACCACTCTCTGGGCCCAGCCCTCTAGGCAGTTCTTGACCCATACCAGAGTGAATCTATCCAAGCCAGGAGCTGCCAGCTGTGCCAGGAGCTTGTTGTGGCAGACAGTGTCAAAGGCTTTGCTGCAGTCAGGCAGACTCCATCCACAGCCTGCCCTGCGTTCACCAGGTGGGCACTACCCTTCCGCAGAACAGACTGGGATGAGAAGCTCTGCTGGACACATGAGCCAAGCATTGCCAGGCCTGCAGGTACTGCAGAGGCAGAGTTAAAGGTGCCCTCCTGCTCCTCTGTGGCAAAGCAGAGCTCACCCAGCTCCCCCCAGGCACAGCCCTGCTCCGAGAGAGAGCAGCCAGAGCTCGTTTACCTGATTGGCAGCACCGTCCCCGTACAAGGTCAGACAGACTTCGTTCTTCCCGAAGTATTTACAGGCCAGTGCAATCCCAGCACCCAGAGGGACCTATCAGAGAGAGCAGGACAAAGGACAGCTTGAGAACAATGGTTACAGCAATTAGAGACAAGCAGCTTGTCAGCTGTAAAGAGCTGCAGGCACTGGCAGAGGTCTGCCCAACAAACTACTGCCAGCAGTTGGTGGAATGGTTTAGGTTGGAAGGCATTGCAAAGCTCAGCCAGTTCCAAGTCCCCTGCCATAGACAGGGACACCTCCCACTAGGACAGGTTGCTCAAGGCCTCATCCAACCTGGTCCTGAACCCCTCCAGGAAGGTTGTGGAGCACAGAATCACTCAATGTGATCAAAGATCACATTGAGTGATTCTGTGCTCCACAACCTTCCTGGGCAACCTGTGCCAGTGTCTCACCACCCTCACTGCAAACAACTTCTTCCTAACATCCAGTTTCAATCTCCCCTCTGCCACTTCAAACCCATTCCTCCTCCTCCTCCTCATTCCCAGACCTTGTCAATAGTCCCTCCCCAGCCTTCCTGGAGCCCCCTTCAGATCCTGCAAGGCCACTCCAAGGTCTCCTCAAAGCCTTCTCTTCTCCAGGCTGCAGAGCCCCAACTCTCTCAGCCTGGCCTCACAGCAGAGCTGCTGCAGCCCTCTCAGCATCTTGGTGGCCCTAAAGGTTAAACGTCAAATGTTTACATGTTCCCAAATGTAAACCTGAGCTACACTCTCCAGCTGATTTGGCTTTGAGGCAGTTGAGCAAACAACAATGAAGGCACAGAATGGTTTGTGTTGGAAGGGACCTCCAAAGGTCATCTAGTCCAACGTCCCTGCAGTCAGCAGGGACAGCTTCCACTGGATCAGGTTGCTCAGGCCTTGAATATCTTATCTTCAGGGATGGTTCCTCAACTGCCTCCCTGGGCAACCTGCTGCAGTGTTGCAGCAGCCTCCTGCTGCAGAACTTGTTCCTCACAGCCAATCTCAATCTGCTCTTCTCTCAGTTCAAACCATTGCCCTGTTCCTGTCCCTGCAGGCCTTTGCCAGCAGTCCCTCTGCAGCCTTCTTGTAGCCCCTTCAGGTGCTAAAAGGCTGCTCTAAGTCTCTCCAACTCAAAATGTTGCCTTTTTCTGAGCTGCCTTCTAAGCATCACCCGTCCTGTGTTTAGGAGGGACCCCCATGGCTGCTCCAGTGTTCCAGTACCCTCCTGGTGCAGAATTTGTTCCTAACATTTAATCTCAATCTGCTCTTCATCACAGCTGCAGAGCAATGGGATCTGCACACAGCTCACACCACGAGAGGAAAGGCTGGCCCTGGACAGAGCCAAATTCAACAGCTGCTATACAGCAGAAGCTATGCCCATACCTGAGCCCCAACGATGCCATTGCCACCATAGAAGTTTTTGGTATACATATGCATGGATCCTCCTTTTCCCTTCACACAGCCTCCTTTTCGACCTGAAAGATGAATAACAAGCAGTTCATTTCAGTTTGATCAGAGGAGGAACACTCTGCATTCACTTCCTAAAGGCAGGAACACTAAGCCAAATCTCACTGTCAGGAGGTAAGACACAGCAGGTATCTACCTAACTGTAAACCCAAAGGGATTACAGTTCCACATGTCACAAAACAACTGAGATTAGGAAGAAACAGAGAATGAAAAGAGAATTCAGGACCTACAGAATGAGATGAAGAAAAGAATGTTAAGACTAAGCTACAAGTTTCAGTGTCCTCTTGTAGAGAAGCTCTTTCTGGTAACTATGGGTTGGGTTTTTTACCAGCCAATATGGTTTCTATTGCTCTTTTATGGAACCTGTGAGCAGCAGCAGCAGATCCACTCCTTTTCTGCAAGGAAGTTCTCAACACTGCTCCAAATCAGCTGCAATAATCTACCCTTGTCTGTCCTGGCACAATAACCACAAGTTAAGGTTGGAGAGGGGGAAGAAAGAGGGAGAAGGAGGAAAAGAAAATGTAAACCAGGGGGGAAGGAGAAAGGCAAACCAAGCAGGGGGGAAGAGAAAGGCAAACCAAGGAGGGAGGAAGAGAAAGGCAAACCAAGGAGGGGGGAAGAGAAAGGCAAACCAAGGAGGGAGGAGGAGAAAGGCAAACCAAGGAGGGGGG
>WAAF01020605.1:35108-46382 GCA_013400475.1 Tricholaema leucomelas
AGAAAGCCAAACCAAGGAGGGGGGGAGGAGAAAGGCAAACCAAGGAAGGGGGGGAGGAGAAAGGCAAACCAAGGAAGGGGGGGAGGAGAAAGGCAAACCAAGGGAAAAATAAAGCAGAAGAGAAAAATTAAATTAAAAGGGAGTAAAAAAAAGAGAAAAAAATGTGGAGCATAAAAAGGTCCTTTTTATATTTGGGATATAGATTGGTTCTATTCTGTCTAAAGGCAGAACATGTTTAAGTGGGGGGAAAAGGTAATTAACAGACTGGGTGTCAGGAACTGCTGATGATGATCTTCAAGGTCCCTTCTAAACCATTCTGTGATTTTCAGATCAAGTCTTTATTGTACCAACAACTTATAAAGGCCTTTCAGCTCCTTTTGTTTTTCACTTCTGGCCCCAAGAGATCTCAGACTCACAACTCTGAGAATCCAACTTCTGACAGGACAAGAGGCAGTGGTTTGGAGCTGGAGCAGGGCAGAGTTAGGTCGGACAGCAGGAGGAAGTTCTGCACAGTGAGAGTGGTGAAATCCTGGCACAGGCTGCCCAGGGATGTGCTTGAGGCTCTGTCCCTGCAGGCATTCAAGCTCAGGCTGGATGTGTCCCTGAGCAGCCTGCTCTAGCTGGAGGTGTCCCTGACAAGATGCCCTTGGAGGGTCCCTTCCAACCTGATGTAATCTGCGGCTTTGTGAGTTAGCAAACTGATTTATTCTGCTGGCACTAAGCTGCTCCTGTAGCCTCTCTGCACTTCCCACACCAACAGCATTTTGATCTTGACTTAAACTGGTGAGCCCAGGACAGCAGCAAGCAAACCCTCCTCTGAATCAGCACAGACCTGTAAGTTCAGCCAGGATCTCTCGGACGGGCACTCCTCGTGCGTAGGTGAAGCCATGAGCTCGGTAAGCTGTTATCACATGGTCTGTAGGCTTTATGGCAGCTTCCAGCCCCACACAGCAGGCCTCCTGGTACAGAGGAAGAGTTCAGCAGTGAAGAAAAGCACACAGCTGCCAGCCAGGAGCCAGCAGTGTGGCAAGGGCCAGCTGTGATGCTTCTTACATCACACAGCAGCAGCAGCAGCAAACAGGAAAAGCACAGACCCAGCACACTACATCCTAAGGAGTGGCAGGCCTGGAGCTAGCAGAGCCTGGGGCTCTAAATTCCTATCTGACTGTGACTAAAAGCTGGCAGGAAGGAAGAAGAAGTTGCAAAGCACCTGTGGGCTTTTTCTACTCAAGCATTTAAACAACTGTGACTGAAAAGTGACAGAGGAAGGAACAGGCAGCAAAGCCTCTCTGAGTACACAGAGTTCCTTCTGGCTCTTCAGGGAGCTGCAGACAGCAATGAGCTCTGCCCTGAGCCTCCTCTGCTGCAGGCTGCACACCCCCAGCTCCCTCAGCCTCTCCTCACAGGGCTGTGCTCCAGGCCCCTCCCCAGCCTTGCTGCCCTTCTCCAAACACCTTCCAGCACCTCAACATCTCTCTGCAATGGAGGAGCCCACAACTGGACACAGCACTCCAGGGGTGGCCTGAGCAGTGCTGAGCATAGGGGTGGACAGAAGAACCTCCCTTGTCCTGCTGGCCACACTGCTCCTAATACAGGCCAGGATGCCATTGGCTCTGCTGCCCACCTGGGCACAGGTTGGACTGGATGAGCTTGGAAGTCTCTCCCAAGCATAGATTCTATGATCCAGCACCAGCTTCAGTCACTGCACATGAACACACAGTTCTGGATTCCTCTCTACTCCACTCAAATCCCCACACTAAAGGAAGGCAACGTAAAAACCTCCTGGAGAAGCCCTAACAATCTTACTTGGCCATCATAGAGGTGGCAGAAGCCACGGATAATCTTCTGCTTGTACAGCTGGTCAGACTTGAGCTCCATGCGCCGGATGGTCTGCATGGTCTTGTAGTAGTGCAGCCCTTCCTCGCGAGTCATCACTGCTGTGGTGCTGGGACCTTCCTCCAGGCGGTGCAGGTCACACTGCTGCAAAGACCAAAGCAATTCAGCCTACCTATCAACAGCAACTGAGGGGGGTTTCTGCTCTGCCCCTCTCAGAGTGCCACACCTTTCAGAACAGAGAGTCAGCAAACCCTAAAGGTGCAGGTCAAAAGAGCTGGGAAGGGTTGTAAGCTGCTTCCACACTGAGGGAGGGAAAAGCTTTGCTTTAATAAGGACAGATTGTTCAGTCAGGAACCAGAGAATGGGTTAGGTTGGAAGGGAGCTCAGAGCTCAGCTGCTCCAACCTCCCCACCATGGCCAGGGACACCTCTCAGCTACACTCAGCTGCTCAAGGCCTCATCCAGCCTGGCCTGCAACACTCCCAGCAAGGAGGCAGCCACAGCCTCCCTGGGCAGCCTGTGCCAGGCTCTCAGCACCCTCACACTCAACAGCTTCTTGCTCAGCTCCACTCTCCCCCTGCTCTGCCTCAGCTCCAAACCATTGCCCCTTGGCCTGTCTGCAGACCCCCTCAGCACAAGTCCCTCTGCAGCCTTCCTGCAGGATGCCTTCAGCCATTGGAACACAGCTCTAAGGTTCCCCCCACCCCACCTGACACCCTAAAAAGTCCCTCCCCAGCTTTCTTGTAGCCTACTTCAGACACTGGAAGGCCACAAGAAGGTCTGCTCAGAGCCTTCTCCTCTCCAGACTGAACAGCCCCAACTCTCTCAGCCTGTGCTCACAGGAGAGGAGCTGCAGCCCTCTGAGCACCCTCGTGGCCCTGCTCTGCACATACTCCAGCACCTCCATATTCTTCTTCAAACAGGGGCTGTAGAACTGGATGCAGGACTCAGAGTGGGGTCTCAAGGACCATCACTACCTGCTGCCAAGCACAGTACTCACAGCTGCAGTTAGAAATCAGGGTAGGTAAGGAGGAGTTTGGAAATACAAACCAGTATTTTCCTAACTGCCAAGATAAGGAGGCAAGCCCAGGGGTGCTAAAGCCTACAGTAAGCACTTACACAGTCTGAGTATCAAGTGTGGAGCTGCTTTACCTTAACTTCAAAGGTAGCTTCACTTGCAAAGTCTGCATAGCTGCGCGATGCCACCAGCACTCGAGAGCCCTTGTGAGAAACAGAGAGACAAAACCAAACCATGAGCACTGCTGCAACAGAATCAGCAAGCAAAAGTAGGTGAATTCTCAAGCAATATTGAGCATAACTCCCAAAATGAAGTAATCATAGAATGGTTTAGGTTGGAAGGGACCTCAAGGAACATCCAGTTCCAAGCTCTTGTCATAGGCAAGGACACCCCCAACTAGAATAGGTTGCTCAAGGCCTCATCCAACCTGGTCCTGAACCCATCCAGGGAGGTTGTGGAACACAGAATCACCCAATGTGATTGTTGGAAGAGANCTGCCCTTCTCCAAACACCTTCCAGCACCTCAACATCTCTCTGCAATGGAGGAGCCCACAACTGGACACAGCACTCCAGGGCTGGCCTGAGCAGTGCTGAGCACAGGGGTGGGCAGAAGAACCTCCCTTGTCCTGCTGCCCACACTGCTCCTGAGCCAGCCCAGGATGCCACTGGCTCTGCTGCCCACCTGGGCACTGCTGCCTCAGCTTCAGCCTACTATCCACCAGCACCCCCAGCTCCCTCTCTGCCTGGCCCAGGCTGTAGCTGGGGTTTAGCTGTGTGTTCATTCTCTCCAATTTTTGAGAATATCCAGGTCAATGTCTCAAAAAAACCCAGGTCTGATTGATAAGTCTAAAGCTTGAAAAGAGAAGACTCAACCCATGCTGGTTACCTGCCCTGCTGCACAGCTGATTTAGCAATCATCTGATACCCTCCTGACCCATGAGCAGAATAAATATTGAAGCTTCTAAATTTAAACTTTTAGAGATGTTTAAACTTAAACAGTGTAGAAATGTTTACCACAAGGCAGCAGTATCAGCAGGGAGGAGAAGCTGCTTTACTTAGACTCATAGAATCAAGCAGGCTGGAAGAGAGCTCCAAGCTCATCCAGCCCAACCCAGCACCCAGCCCTGGCCAATCAACCAGACCATGGCACTAAGTGCTGCCAGAGATGGAAGTAAAATCCAAGAGCTTGGAGAAGCTGCTTTAGACTCATAGAATCAAGAAGGTTGGAAGAGACCTCCAAGCTCATCCAGTCCATCCCAGCACCCAGCCCTGTCCAATCAACTGAGTGCCATTAGACCATGGCACTAAGTGCTGCCAGAGATGGAACTAAAGTCCAAGAGCTTGGAATTTGTAGCATCACAGAATGGATGAGGTTGGAAGGGACCTCAGAGACCTACTCCAACCTCCCTGCCATAGGCAAGGGGCACCTCTCAACTCGACTCAGCTGCTCCAAGCCTCATCCAACCTGGATCCACCAGAGAAGTGACACTGAGGAGTCTGTTCAAAAGCTGTGATACATGGCCAACATATTGACCAAAACCAAAGCATGAGAGGGCTGGTCCAGTCCTTACCTCACCAACAGCTCCCTAGGTTAGCAGCATTTGGAAAGGAGGGAGAGGAGGGGAAAGAAAACAAGAAAAAAAGAGTGAGTAACTACAATAAAATATCAGAGAAGTCAGCAAATGCTTAGCCAACTAAAACACTGCAAGAGGTAGTTTCCTTACAGTAAGTTTCCTTACAGGTAAGCTCTGCCTCCTGGAACTCCACCTCTGTGCTCTACAGAAACCACTGCTTTAGGGATTAAAACCACTTCTGTTTATTTGGCACTTTAGAAATGCATAGGAGTAGTTCCAGGCAAATATTTTATCCATTTGGGAATCACCAAGATCCAAAAAACAATTAGTATTTAGGTGTTGCAACCAGACTTAAGTGTTGAATTTCAGGGCAATGGAAGTATTTCAGGAGCAGGCCAAGGAGCTGCAGTGAAGAGGCTAATTTTAGGCCCCTGTGTTTGACCGTTTTGATACAGAGATTTTACTTGCAAATGAGCAAATACCTTCCCTAGCATCAAGGAAACCTGCAGGGGCTGAGAGCAGGCAGAAGCTGGTGGTGGGACTGCTGTTTTCTGCTGGAGAGCAGCCCTGTGGAGAGGGACCTGGGGGTCCTGGTGGCTAACAAGTTCCCCATGGCACAGCAATGTGCCCTTGTGGCCAAGAAGGCCAATGGGATCCTGGGGTGTATTAAGCAGAGTGTGTCCAGCAGATCAAGGGAGGTTCTCCTCTTCCTCTGATCTGCCCTGGCAAGACCTCACCTTGAATACTGCCTTCAGTTTGGGGCTCCCCAGTTGAAGAGGGACAGGGATCTGCTGGAGAGGGTCCAGCGGAGGGCTGCGAGGATGATGAGGGGACTGGAGGGCATGGCTGATGAGGAGAGGCTGAGGGACCTGGGGCTGCTTGGTCTGGAGAAGAGAAGACTTAGAGGAGATTTTCTTCACTGAGAGAGTCATTGGACACTGGAATGGGCTGCCCAGGGAGGTGGTGGAGTCGCCGTCCCTGGAGCTGTTCAAGGCAGGATTGGACGTGGCACTTGGTGCCATGGTCTAGCCTTGAGCTCTGTGGTGAAGGGTTGGACTTGATGATCTGTGAGGTCTCTTCCAACCTTGGTGATACTGTGAGACTGTGAGACTGTGATAAATGTTTATCAGTATCTGAGGGCTGCTAGGAGAGGGGGGACAGGCTCTGCTCACTGCTCCCTGGGATAGCACAAGGAGCAATGGATGGAAGCTGCAGCACAGGAGGTTGCAGCTCAACACAAGGGGGAATTTCTTGACTGTAAGGGTCCCAGAGCCCTGGCACAGGCTGCCCAGAGAGGTTGTGGAGTCTCCTTCTCTGGAGCCTCTCAAGGCCTGTCTGGATGTGTTCCTGTGTGATCTGTGTTAGACAGGATTGTCCTGCTCTGGCAGGGGGGTTGGGCTCGATGATCTCTTTGGGTCCCTTCCAACCCAACAACCTGTGAATCTGTTCTCTGGGGACTCAGGACAGGAGCACTCTTTCCTTCTCAGGCAGCCAGTTTTCACACTGCCCTTTATTAACAAACACCTACTGAGGCATCTTGCTGCTTCTACTCAGTTTTAGTCTACTCCAAGTGACAGAGGTTGACTGTGGAGCAGCAGGGCTCTGCTGAAGACCTCAAAGAAAGTTCCATACCCTCACAGATGGTGGAATCCCGTGGTTTTATGGTGAGGCTTTAGCTTTCCCCTCAAGCAACACCTTAAGGCTGCACATGAGAAGAGAAACCAACCCAAACCTTCAGTACTGAACGTGGTGCTCCTCAGCTGAGCTCTCCAGGCACCACTTTTATACACAGGCACACAAGAGCCAAATCAAAGCCACCCAAGGTCACCTCCGTCCCTTCCTGACTGCACAACTTTGCAACCTTAATGCTCTGCTGGCAGGTTGGTAGGTGCTGGAGTGTAACACAATAGACAAAGCCCTCCCCTCCAGCCCCAGAAATAACTACAGCAGATCAAAGAGGTTACAAATCTTCTGCTAGATGACACTGCTTGGTGTCCCCCACCATGGGATGGGGCACTCCAGAAGCAACTTAGGTCAGAGAGGTCTCCTCGCCCAAGGGCACTGTGTTGTCCGCTGCTCTCCACCCCAGCCTGGGTGGCAGCTGAGGGTACCTCAGCATTACTCCTGAGCCTCTTTCTGAGCCAGCTTATTAACCTCCCTGGGTCCATCCCCGTGGGTGATGGTGGTGGTGGTGAGCTGAAGTTCTTCCCTACTTTAGCTATGCACTTCCAACACATAGAGGAAGATGTTCTGCTAAGTCTGCTCTGGAGGCATTCTCAGGAACCCAGTGCCCACCTGCTTTTCCCACGAGAAGTGGATGCTTAGGTACAGTGAGCTCCTGCAGAACACACAGGCAGGAACTGATTTATTTACCCTCGGTGGCAAAAATTCATCTGGCTTCCCCTCAGCAATAAGCTTCCTCCAGCAGTGACCTGATCTTGCTTTTGGGGTGTTTTTTTTTGTCAGCAGGGTTAATTTTTCCTCACTGCCACAGCCACAGTGGAGGAAGGAGGATGAAGAGGTAAGAATGCTCACACACACACAAGAAGGATAAAACACAACCCGTAACACACTGCTGCAAAAACTGAACTTGAAAGCAATCCAGGAGGAGATGAAAGGAGGCTGCTGGCTGAGCAAATCAAGGTGAAGCAGCTCAGGAAGTCAGATGGCTGAACTTGACATGGAATGAGAATGTCTACACTCTGGGTAGGACCTGACCAGGGAGAAACTGAATGACATTCAACAGGGGCAAGTGTAGAGTCTTGCACCTGGGAAAGAACAACCCGAGGGAGCAGGATAGGCTGGAGACCTGTTGGAAGGCAGCAAAGGGGAAAAGGCTCTGGGGGTCCTGGTGGGTAGGAGGTTGAGCATGAACCAGCAATGTGCTCTGGGGGCCAGGAGGGGCAATGCCATCCTGGGGTGGATTAGAAGGGCTGTGGTGAGTGGGTGAAGAGAGGTTCTCCTGCCCTTCTACTCTGCCCTGTTGAGGCCACATCTGAAGTACTGTGTCCAGTTCTGGGCCCACTAGTTCAAGAGGGACAGGGAACTGCTGGACAGAGTCCAGCACAGAGCCACAAAGCTGCTGAAGGGAATGGAACATTTCTCTTACAAGGAGAGCCTGAGTGAGCTGAGGCTCCTTAGCCTCGAGGAGGCTGAGAGGTGACCTCAGCAATGGTTATAAATATATGCAGGGTGAGTGCCAGGAGGCTGCAGCCAGACTCTGCTGGGTGATGCCAGATGACAGGACAAGGGGCACTGGGTGGGGGCTGAGGCATAGGAAGCTTCATTTAAACATGAGGAGGAATTTTTTCCCTGTGAGGGTGCCAGAGCCCTGGCACAGGCTGCCCAGGGGGGCTGTGGAGTCTTCCTCTCTGGAGCTATTCAAACCCTGCCTGGCTGTGTTCCTGTGTGAGCTGCTCTGGGTGCTCCTGCTCCGGCAGGGGGCTTGGACTGGCTGAGCTTTGGAGGTCCCTTCCAGCCCCTGACCTGCTGTGATTCTGTGACAGTCAAACTAAATGTAAATAAAATAAAGCAAAGACAAGGGCCCAGGAAAAAAACAAAACCAAACAGATTTCAGAAACGAATCAAAACATTTCATATGCACAAAAAGCATACACAGCAAAGAGATGTGTGACAAGAGTCTCTGGGCAGCTCAGCCACAGCTGTCAGCTCTGAAGTGGCCCATGACCAGCCCAGCCTCACTGCTGGAATGCTCTGCCCTCCCCTGACCACACACACAGCTGCCCACGGGTGCATCTGTCTCAGCTTTTAACTGCTTCAACGAGCCCCACAGGGATGTCAGAGCAGGGCAGCAGCCATGCTGTCTGCTTCGCCAGCAGGCTGGGCAGGGATAAAAGGCATTTACAAAGTGAGCTCCTGCACGGATTCACAAACTGCATTGATTTGGAAGGGAGCCTCCAAGGGCATCTTGTCCAAGCCCCTGCAGGCAGCAGGGACACCTCCAGCTAGAGCAGGCTGCCCAGGGACACATCCAGGCTGAGCCTCAATGTCTGCAGGGATGGGGCCTCAGCTACGCCCCTGGGCAGCCTGTGCCAGGGTTTCACCACTCTCACTGTGCAGAACTTCCTCCTGCTGTCCAACCTCACTCTGCCCTGCTCCAGCTCCAAACCATTGCCTCTCGTCCTATCCCTCCAAGCCCTTTCTATGCGATCATCCAAACAACTCCATACCCAGCGGACAGTCCACCCATCAAACTCGTATCTCTCCAGCTTAGACAGAAAGCTGTAGAGGGGATCTGCGTGGACAAGAGTCCAGAGAGATGACATCTGTTAGCCTTCCCTTGTCCGCTGATGTAGCTATGCCACCAGGTTGGTCGGGCAGGGCTTGCCCTTGTGCAGCCACGCTGCCTGCCTTCGATCACCTCCACATCCTCCGTGTACTTCAGCACAGCTTCTAGGAGGATCTGTTCCACGCTCTTCCCAGGCACAGAGCCGTACAAGCGGGCCGAGCCCCGCAGGCTGCCGGCCGTACCCCGGTGCTGGGAGGGCTCGGCCCTGCTGCTGCCGCGCTGGAGGAGTGCCGCCACCGGCCGCCCCCGCCAGCCGCAGCCCACAGCCCACGCAAGGCCGAGCGCCAGCCCCGCGCTGCCCCTCCGCTCCCCCTGGGGCCCGTGGTCGCCCGCCCTGCGGACGAGCGGCTAAGGGCCGCACTCACCGTCCTCCCTGCGGCGGCAGCGGCGCCGGCCGGGCCCTGCAGCACCCGCGAAAGCGCGGCCAGCAACATCTTGCGCATGGAGCGGGGAGGGGCGGCAGCGCCTGGCCTAGGCCCCCGTCCTCAAGTCTCCTTCAGCCACCGCCTCCGCCGCGGTCGCCCGGCCCGCCCCGCCCCGCCCCNGGGCGCGCGCTGGGACGGCGGCGAGCCGCGGCCGCGGCGCTCCGGGAGCTGCGACCCGCCCGAGGCCCCGTCAGGGCTACCGCTCGGTGAGCCCTCCTGCCGGGGAGATTCTCGCCGCTGGGACTCTGCTGCCGCCTCGCCCTGCGCCTGGCAGGGCCGAGCTCGCAGAGGCCGCTCCGCTGCAAAGCCCTGGCTGGGGGTTGTGGCGAGCGTGGGGCTGTGGCCGGGCGGAGGCGCAGGATTCCCTCACAGGCCGGAGGGGCTCACCGGCGGAGCTCTACGTGTTAAAAAAGAGCTAGGTTGTTAAAATCCTCGGCGGTCTAGCAGGGCTACCTGGGCTCATGCCGACCTTAGCCAGCCTGATGGGAAAACGAGTGGTTCGGACATGTCACCTCCCTTGGCCTTCCCCAGCCGCAGTTGCTGCCTGCCTGCGGTGTCCCATTCGCCGCAGCCTGGGGCTGTGACAGGGGATGGAGCATTTCCAGCTCTGCTGCACACGAGTTGGTCTTTGCGAGCGCATAGCCTGGGTGTTGTGTGTGTGCGGTAACGGAGGGGTTAACCTGGCTCCTGTAAACTTCACTGCCACCCCACAACCAAGTTAAGCTTTAACTGTTGATGGCGTCACATCTGCCGCTCTCCTCAGCCGACCTCCCCACGCTGAGGATACAGGCAGGGTTGGCCCAGTGGAGTGCCCGAACCAAGTTTAGCTACATGCACTGCTAGCCTGGCTTCACACCTGGCTCCTGCCCCTTGCTCCACTCCCCCGAGCAGTGCGGACAGCAGCACTTGCATAACCCCGGAGCTGCAAACCAAACAGATCCACCTCCCAAAACCTCCCCAACAGAAAGTAAAGGATGTTCGCTTGCTGGCATCTCAGGTGCTTGTGGCTGCTGGAATAGGAGGCTTGCACAGAGCTCAGCACATTTCTTCCACGAATGGGCACTGCTTAGAGCATACCTGGCACTGGAAGTGTCTTCCTCAAAGCTACACCCTCGGGGTTCCAGCAGAGAGGGCAGACAATGGCTGTCAGGCTGCCCAGAGAGGTTGTGGAGCCTTTCTCTGGAGGCTTTCAAAACCCACTTGGGTTTTGAAGTATCTTAGGGGATCCTCCCTGGAGGTGTTCAAGGCCAGACTGGATGAGGCCTTGAGCTACCTATTCTAGTGGGGTCCCTGCCTATGTCATGGGGTTGGAACTGGATGAGCTTTGAGGTCCCTTCCAACCTAAACCGTTCTATGACTATGATCCTGCTCTGGCAAGGGGGTTGGACTGGATGATTTGTGGAGCTTCCTTCTGACCTGTAAGTTTCTGTGATGCTGTGATTTCCAAAACACAGCTTCATCTGCCCCCCACCCCTGCTGTTCACATCCTTCCCTGTCTGCCTGGGTGTTCATTGTTAGACAGGATGCTAGCAGCCTCATCCTCTCCATATCACCAAGTAGAAAGACAGGGAGCCACCCCTCCTGCCAGTATGTGTGCAGATGTTATGAAGAAGCCCAACTCTTTATGGATTTGATTAGTTGTTGATGAGAAAAGCAAAACTGATGGAGCAGGTCCAGAGGAGGGCCACCATCATGGAGGCTGGAGCAGCTCTGCTACAAGGACAGGCTGAGGGAGCTGGGGTTGTGCAGCCTGGAGAAGAGAAGGCTCCAGGCAGATCTAAGAGCAGCCTGCCAGGACTGGAGGAGGCCTAATAAAAAAAAAAAGGGCTGGAAAGGGACAGTTCCCAAAGGCTTGTAGTGGTAGGAGAAGGGGCAATGGTTTGAAATGAGAGCAGAGCAGATTGAGATTGGATGTTAGGAACAAGTTCTGCACCAGGAGGTTGCTGGAATGCTGCAGCAGGTCACCCAGGGAGGGAGTTGAGGCCTCATCCCTTGTCAGTCTTGACCAGGCTCTGAGCATCCTGATCTAGTGGAGGATATCCCTGCTCAGTGCAGAGGGGTTGGACTGGATGAGCTTTGGAATCCTATTCCCATACCATGCTGTGTTTTTTTT
>WAAF01020605.1:46602-70917 GCA_013400475.1 Tricholaema leucomelas
CCCACACTGCTCCTGAGCCAGCCCAGGATGCCATATATATTACACATTTTATATATTTATTTTATTTTATTCAAGCATTTGCTTATGAATCAAGTTGTAGTTCTTCAGGTGTGGAAAAGAAGAGGCAAAATTTGGGTGATAGGTTGGATGTGATGATCTGGAAGGTCTTTTCCAACCTGCTTAATTCTGCGATTCTGTGATTCTAAGATTTTTGTCCTCCCTGGAAATGCAGTAAAGGATTGACCTACATTGCCTACCTGACATTTATTTATTTACTCTTCAAAGGATTTCATTATTATTCATCCATTTTCTCCACTAAAACCTCTCAGAGCCTCCTGGAATGATTAAGTTGTCCGGCAGAAGGCTAAAGCAGAGAGCTAACTTCTGCAGGAGGTAAACAATGAAAAGGAAAAACATCATAAAAGCATAAACAGAGTATGAGACTAGGAAATAAATGCCATGAGAGATGGTGATGTAATATTTCATAATGGAGCACCTTGCCATGTGTGACTCCAGGATTACCACATCCAGGGTGTGATAGATGGCAGCTGACCAAAACTCAATTGTTCTCTATTGTTCTGGGTGTGATCTGCTGCCTTACAGACAGAGGAGAGCACCCAGTGCTCAGCATCAGCCCAGCTCACCATCTTCACTGAACCATAGAATCATAGACTGGGCTGGGTTGGAAGAGACCTCAAAAGCTCATCCAGTCCAACCCCTTATGCACTCAGCAGGGACACCTTCCACTAGAGGAGGTTGCCCAGAGCCTTGTCAAGCCTCACCTTGAGTATCTGAGAGAGTGATTTGCCATTGGAATGGGCAGCCCAGGGAGGTGGTGGAGTTGCCATCCCTGGAGGTGTTCAAGACAAGTCTGGATGAGGCACTTAGTGCCATGGTCTGGTTGACTGGATAGAGCTGGGTGCTAGGTTGGACTGGATGAGCTTGGAGGTCTCTTCCAGCCTGGTTGATTCTATGTTTCTGTCACCCAGCCCTATCCAATCAACTAGACTATGGCACTAAGTGGCCCTATCCAATCTAGTTGATCGCATAGGGCTGGGTGCTAGGTTGGGCTGGATGAGCTTTTGAGGTCTCTTCCAAACTGGTTGATTCTATGATTCTATGATCTTTAGGGATGGGGACTCAACCACCTCCCCAGGCAACTGTTGCAGTGTCCCAGCACTCTCATGGTGCAGAAGTTGCTCCTAACATCCATTCCAAATCTCTTCTAGTTTGCCCCTCATCCTATTACTCCAGGCCTTTGTAAACAGTCTCTCTCCATCCTTCTTGTAACCCCCTTCTTATGTCTTCATGGAACCTTCTCTTCTCCAGGCTGCACACCCCCAGCTCTCTCAGCCTGTCCTCGTAGAGGAGGTGCTCCAACCCCCTGATCATTTTCATGGCCCTCCTCAGGACCCACTCCATCAGGTCCATGTCCTTCCTGTGTTGAGGGCTACATGCAATGAAAGCAATTCTCACCTCACTTCAGGAGTCAGGACTGATGTCTGTTTGGGTTTTTTTTCTCCTGTGCTACCGTAGGTCTAACTCACAGAAGGCAGCAGTGAGATGGACTTCACTTCAGCTTCCAGGAAGACTGCCACAGGTCAGTTTGTGGTCACATCACTTCACTCTTGTTTCCTCTGGGGTGTATTCCCCTTGTGATATGTTTGCTTATGTGTCCTGTGTGGCACCACGTGGTGGCCTCTTAAATTGTAATGGCTCTTATTTGTTGTTTGTCTATTTCAAAACGCTTGGACTGAAGTGGGGCTATGGAGTGGCATTGGAATGGCACTCACAGATTCACAGTCTGCATTGATTTGGAAGGGACGCTCCAAGGGCATCTTGTCCAAGCCCCTGCAGGCAGCAGGGACACCTCCAGCTAGAGCAGGCTGCCCAGGGACACATCCAGGCTGAGCCTGAATGTCTGCAAGGATGGGGCCTCAGCTATGCCCTTGGGCAGCCTGTGCCAGGGTTTCACCACTCTCACTGTGCAGAACTACTTCCTGAGGTCGTTGCTGAGTGGAACTGTACAGCATGCTCAGTGGTGTGGGAATCTGTGGTGCCATGGTGAGCTGGCTCCACTCTGTAGGACTGGGAAGGTGGTGGCACTGCCTCGTCCCTGCTGGTCACAGGCAGCAGCCTCCAGGACTGTGCCTTGGCTTCTTCCTAGGGGTAAGTAATGAGTTAGCTCCAAAGGAGACAGAGCACACATGTGGGTGGACATAGTCAGATGTGGATGACTGGGGACAGTGCCTGGGACTGAACCAAGGAATTATGAAAAAGAACAGATGTAGCCTTAGTTCCTTTGCTGTCTCTAAAGCCTGAGTTACCAACTTCTCTCCAGATCTGAATACTGGAAAGTGTCCAGAGAAGGGCAGCAAGGCTGGGGAGGGGCCTGGAGCACAGCCCTGTGAGGAGAGGCTGAGGGAGCTGGGGGTGTGCAGCCTGCAGCAGAGGAGGCTCAGGGCAGAGCTCATTGCTGTCTGCAGCTGCCTGCAGGGAGGCTGTAGCCAGGTGGGGTTGGGCTCTGCTGCCAGGCAGCCAGCACCAGAAGAAGGGGACACAGTCTCGAGTTGTGCCAGGGCAGGTCTAGGCTGGATGTGAGGAGGAAGTTGTTGTCCGAGAGAGTGATTGGCATTGGAATGGGCTGCCCAGGGAGGTGGTGGAGTGGCCGTGGCTGGAGGTGTTGAAGCCAAGCCTGGCTGGGGCACTTAGTGCCATGGTCTGGTTGGTTGGGCAGGGCTGGGTGCTAGGTTGGGCTGGGTGAGCTTGGAGCTCTCTTCCAACCTGGTTGACTCTATGATTCTAAATACTCTGAAACTGCTCAGCAGGAACAATCCTTTTTTCTCTCATAATTCCCTCTTTAGGGTTTTCATTTGTTTTATCTCCTTCCCTGTCTCATCTGATTTTCTTCCTGTCCTTCCCTATCTCATCTGATTTTCTTTCCCCAAAGTTCCTTTTGTCTCTGTTCCTCTCTTCTTTTCCTCATGCCCACATTGCTCCTCTACATCTCTCACAGCAGTCTCCCTCCCTTTTGCTTTTCTGCCTCCCAGCCCTTCTGACTAATCCCCACTCAGTCCTGCGTTCCCTAGCAGTTGCTACTTTAGACAGCAGCCCTGCTCCCGGCTCGCTTTTCATCCTGAAGCACACGCAATCCACACTGATGGGGGAAACAGACCAATTAGTTACACTGTCAAAACCTTTCAGATGATTTGTTTCTTTTGGAGTCATTGAATTTTGGAAGAGAAGAAGCTTTCTAGGATCTTCCAGATGTTTTGCTTCTAGCAGCGACAGAAGAAGGGATTAAGAAAGCATCCTTTCTTTTTTTGTTGTCCTGATTGCCTCCCTGCATTTATTATTACTTGGAAAACACAGAAGGAGCAGGATGCCAATGAAGTTAAAATGTCATTTTTCATGCTTGAATTATTTCTGTTTTTATGCCATTTCTCTCTGTGCTTCCCATTGTGTTGCTTTCTTTTTTGTGGTCCCAGGGGTAATTAGTATTACAACACGCAGAGGAGCTCTGCTGTCGGAAGAAGAGCTGCAGTCATTTAGGTAGTAAACTCCTAGGGGGAAAGAGAGATTATTTAACTCTCCTGGGTAAGCCCCAAGCGGTGGAGAGTGATGTGGACATAACAGTGATCAGTTTGAGAGCTGGGAAGAAAAAGAAACCAGACATCATTTCTGTTGTTGCTGGACCATGTTGGCATGAAAACTGCAATCTTTAGTCTGCATCTCAGTTCGCTCCTTCAGCGTTGTGAGATGATTTATCTTTCAAGTATATACAAAGGCAGAGTTTGATCCAAAGGCAAGGTCTAAGACTTAGCACCATGGCCTTGTGGCCAAGAAGGCCAAGGGCATCCTGGGGTGGATTAGAAGGGCTGTGGTTAGTAGGTCAGGAGAGGTTCTCCTCCCTCTCTACTCTGCCCTGCTGAGACTGCATCTGGATATTGTGTCCAGGTCTGGACCTCTCAGTTCAAGATGGACCTCAGGGAACTGTTTGAAAGAGTCCAGTGCAGAGCCACAAAGATACTGAAGGTAGTGGAAGATCTCCTGTGAGGCCAGGCTGAGGCAGCTGGGCCTGGCAGCTGGCAGCAGAGCAGCCTGAGGGCTGCCCTCAGTGCTGTGCAGGGCAGTGTGGGCAGGACGCAGCCAGGCTCTGCTCAGGGCTGGCCAAGGGCAGCACAAGGGGCACTGGGGGCAAGCTGCAGCAGAGGAGGTGCCAGGGAACAGGAGGGGAAGCTTTTTGGCTGTGAGGGTTGCAGAGGCCTGGAGCAGGCTGCCCAGAGAGGCTGTGGAGTCTCCTTCTCTGCAGCCTCCCAACTACCCCTGGCTGTGTTGCTGTGTGCCCTGCCCTGGGTGCTGCTGCTTTGGCAGGGGGCTTGGACTGGATGATTTTTTGAGGTCACTTCCAACTCCTACCCTTCTGTGGCTTAGTGTCTGCAAGGTTTAAGCAAATCCTCTGAACTGTCATTTTGTGAAGCCTCTGTGTACAAGAAAGCTTTTTAAAGAACCTGTTTGTACTTCATGCTTTTTACACAGGAATCCTCACCCTGCTGTGTTCTCTTTCACAGCACCTGGCAGCTAAGCAGACACAGCTCTGGGCATCACCTGCCTTTTTCACACTGGCACTGTATTTTTCAGCAGCACTCACTTGTGAGGTATTACAGTTCTAACTTCTTGTCTGCAGGATTGTTGCTCTCTCTCTCTCTCTCTCTCTCTGTGCCTGCCTTTGCTGGATTCTGATTTCCAGGTCAAGTTAGAAACTGCTCTTTGATGCTTTCTTTCAGACCACTCTTATGGTTTTGTGAATATCTCTGAGTTCTAATCATAGAATTGTCTGGTTTGGAAGGGACCTCCAAGGATCATCTAGTCCAGCCCCTCTGCAATTAGCAGGAACATCCTCCACTATGTCATAGAATGGCTTAGATTGGAAGGGACCTTAGAGATTATGTACTCCAACCTCCCCACCATGGGCAAGGGTTCCAGGCTGCCTTGTCCAGCCTGACCTTGAATATCTCCAGAGATGGGGCCTCAGCTCCCTCCCTGGGTAACCTGTTGCAGTGTGGCAGCAGCCTCCTGCTGCAGAACTTGTTCCTCACAGCCAATCTCAATCTGCTCTGCTCTCAGCTCAAACCATTGCCCTCGTCCTGCCCCTGCAGGCCTTTGCAAAGAGTCCCTCTACAGCCTGCTTGCAGCCCCTTCAGGTACTGGCAGGATGCTCTTAGGTCTCTCCTGAGCCTTCTCTTCTCCAGGGTGCACACCCGCAGCTCCCTCAGCCTGTCCTCATGGAAGAGGTGCTCCTGATATCTTTGCTTGACCTTCTCTGGGCCATCAGGTCCATGTCCATCTTGTGTTGAGGGTTCCAGAGCTGGAGACAGTACTCCAGGTGAGGAATAGGTTTTGTGATTCTCTGCCCCTCTCCATTTTGTGTCTCCCCAGAACTAAAGGGGAGGTTCTGTGTTCACTTATCTCTCCCAGTATGCAGAAGGAGAGGTTGTCAAAGTGATCTTAGCAGCAAAATCATGGAAAACTAGAAGTGGAGAGATTCAGACTGGATGTTAGCAAGAGGCTCTTCAGCATGAGGGTGGTGAGACCCTGAAACAGGCTGCCCAGGGAGGAGGTGGAAGCCTCATCCTTGGAGGCTCTTAACCAGGATAGATGTGGCTCTGGGCAGCCTGATCTAGTGTGAAGTGTCCCTGGCTACAGCAGGGGGATTGGAACTGGATCATCCTTGGGGGCCCTTCCAGCCCTGACAATTCTGTGATGCTGTGAAACAGAGGAAAAGCTGACAGGGAAAAATCCAGAGGGGGTGGAGAGATCATCAGCGCAGGGGTGAGGATGCAGAGGGGTTTGGTATGGATCCTGACCTTGCTCTCTTATGGCATTGGTACCACCTAGCACCAAGTGCTACATACCCAAGTGCTGCGGATGCTTCCAGAGCTGGCAGCACAGGTAAAGCTTTTGTGCCTGTCAGTGGCTGTGAGGGAACACTTTGGAGCTGTCTCCATAAAGAGCAACCTGATCTAGTGTGAGCTGCCCCTGCCCATGGCAGGGGGGTTTGGACTAGGTGCTCCTTGAGGTCCCTTCCAGCCCTGGCGATTCTCTGATTCTCTGGTCGCTGCTTTTGGACTCTCGGCCTTGTGGCGCCGCGGGGGGAGCCCGGAGAGCGATGGCGCAGCGGTGCCGCCAGGCGGCAGTGCAGCCCAGGCTTGCCTGCGCCCCTGCGCTGGCTGCTGCAGCCTGCAGCGAGCTCGGACCTGCCGCCAGTCCCAGCGGTGACTCAGGCCAGCTGAGCAGTAGGGCACTGGAGGTTGCTTAGCTACTTGAGCATGTAATGTTAGCAGAATATTAAAAGAAGAAGCTGAAAAATACTCTGGTTACACTAACAAGGGTGTGACCGCTTGGTACTGCTTCCCCACTGCTGTCTGTGGTGTTGATTTCCTTTCCCCCCAGCACAAGAAGGGGCTGGTTTAGTACCTGATCTGTTGCCATTACCCCCAGCCCCCAGCTCCCTCGGGGCAAGGAGTGCCTAGTTTAGATTCGTCCTTCAGTAGCTGTGATGTTTATCTGGTTTTAATGCTCAGAACTCCGAGCGGGGTCAAACTTACACAAGACTCCTCCCCACGCTCAGAGAATCACAACTGTGCTGTCTGCAGAGCTTCTTCTACCTCTGCAAAATCCAAGGCAGTCCTGAGGTAAGGGTCATTGCCAAGGATTAGGCCTGGGCCAGTCACTAAACAAGTGAAAGATGCTCTCTATTAACCCATGTCCCTTCCCAAAGGGAAAGAGAAAGGAATTAATGGAGAAAGATTTATGGATCAGAAAACGAACAAGCAAACACAAAGCAAACCAAACAAGCACACACAAAGCAAACCAACCAAACAACCCCCCCAAAACAAACCCCAAACCAAAACTAAACCAGCTCTAATGGAAACATTAGCAATACAATTAGCTAGATAGAAATAGGGGGAATGGGTTTAAGCTGGAAGAGGGGCGATTCCGACTGGATGTTAGGTGGAAGTTCTTTACAGTGAGGGTGGTGAGACACTGGCACAGGTTGCCCAGGGAGGTTGTGGATGCTTCCTCCCTGGAGGTGTTTAAGTCCAGGCTGAATGAGGCCTTGAGCAACCTGCTCTAGTGGGAGATGTCCCTGCCTATGTCAGGGGGTTGGAGCTGGATGATCCTTGAGGTCCCTTCCAACCTAAACCATTCTATGATTCTATGATTCTATACCATCTGCCAATTTTGAACCTAACAGCCCTGATGGCAATTAGTCATTTTCACCACTGATGCTGTGGGCAGGCACTAGGGAGGTTTTAGACTGAACTCAGAGGCAGACAGGAACCAGATTCAGGGGCTGGGTGATGGAACTGGATTCAGGAATACAGGGATCAGAATTGAAGGCAGAGCAGAGTCCTTCTCAGACAGTGCTCACTGAAGAAAAGCACTTGACCCTCTTGCTTCTTCAGCTATATACTGCCCTTAACTTCAGAAAAGTAACTCCTCTGAAAAGTAATATCACTGAACAGAATTGGTTTTGTTCCAGCTCAAACCAGGCCAGTCAGATGTCACACCCTGAGGTATGTGTCATGACCACTCGATACCAGACTTCTATGAGCTGAAGCCATCTTGCAATAAGCTGCACTAAATCTGGCTGACACCCAACCACCAGTGGTGTCCCCCAGGGTTCAGGGCTGGGGCCTGTCCTCTTTAATGTCTTTTATAGTGATCTGGATGAGGGGAGTGAGTGCACCCTCAGTGGGCCTGCAGGTGGCACGGAGCTGGGTGGCTGTGTCCATCTGCTGGAGGGCAGGGAAGCTTTACAGTGTGACCCGGCCAGGTGAGAGCCATGGGCCAAGGCTCACTGGATGGGGTTCAACAAGGCCAAGTGCCAGGTCCTGCACCTGGGTGACAACAACCCCATGGGGAACTACAGACTGGCCTCTCCTCACAGGGCTGTGCTCCAGGCCCCTCACCAGCTGTATTCAAGGTGAGGCTCGACAGGGCCCTGAGCAACCTGTTCCAGTGGAGGATGTCCCTGCTGACTGCAGAGGGAGTTGGACTGGATGAGCTTTGGAGGTCCCTTCCAACCCAGCCCATTCTATGATTCTCCTAGACCATTTGGCAGCCAGACTCCAGTATTCTCTTGCTGGTGCCATATAATGCAGCTGATGGCAGATTTGCTTTCCCAGTAGAAACCTCAACAGTCACTCCTTTGATTTAAATTACATTAGTTGGAACATTTCCCATTTTAGTTTGCAGGTGGCTGGGTTTTTCTTCTCAAACAAAGCTAATATTGTAAAGTGAGTCAACTTCTTTGAATCACATAGTAGCCAAATAAAACCAACTTGTAAAATCCTGCTAGCCCATTTGGCAGTTTGGTGAGGTGGGGAACTGTGTGAGTTGGACAGAGTGGGTCCAGGCAAGGAAAATTCAGCAGCATGATGTTAATTTTCATAGAACCACAGAATGGGTTAGGTTGGAAGGGACCTCAAAGATCATCTTGTTCCAACCCCCCTGCCATAGGCAGGGACACCTCCCACTAGAACAGGTTGCTCAAGGCCTCATCCAACCTGGTCCTGAACACCTCCAGGGAGGTTGTGGAGCACAGAATCACCCAATGTGATCTTTGATTCAGAGACCAGCACCAACCTTTCCACAACCTCCTTTCAGGCAGCCGTAGACAACAGCTAGTAAGGACAGACAGACAGACTGCACCTTGAGTACTGTGTCCAGTTCTGGGCCCCCCAGTTTAAGAGGGACATTGAGATGCTTGAACATGTCCAGAGAAGGGCAACGAGGCTGGGGAGAGGCCTCGAGCACAGCCCTACGAGGAGAGGCTGAGGGAGCTGGGATTGTTTAGCCTGGAGAAGAGGAGGCTCAGGGGAGACCTCATTGCTGTCTACAACTACCTGAGGGGTGGTAGCCAGGAGGAGGTTGCTCTCTTCTCTCAGGCAGCCAGCACCAGAACAAGAGGACACAGCCTCAGGCTGCACCAGGGGAAATTGAGGCTGGAGGTGAGGAGAAAGTTCTGCACTGAGAGAGTCATTGGACACTGGAATGGGCTGCCCAGGGAGGTGGTGGAGTCGCCGTCCCTGGAGCTGTTCAAGGCAGGATTGGACGTGGCACTTGGTGCCATGGTCTGGCCTTGAGCTCTGTGGTGAAGGGTTGGACTTGATGATCTGTGAGGTCTCTTCCAACCCTGATGATACTGTGAGACTGTGATAAATTGTGAGAGAACACATCTTGATGGCTGGAGAGATGTTTGAGAGAAGTGGTCCAGCTGCCTGACCCTCAGTAATGTAAATGCTGCACATTTCCAGCATGGTTGATTTTTATAGCTCTTCTAGGAGAGTTTGAGCTGAGGGAGCAGATCAGAAAACAGAAGCAAAGGAAATCTGAGCCAGTGTGAGTTTTCCTCTTGTTTTTCCAAACACATACACTTGGTCATCTGAAGAGCAACCCACTTGATCTGCACACTTCTTTCCACTTGATCTGCACACTTCTTTCCACTTGATCTGCACACTTCTTTCCACTTGTGCAGCAGAAGAAAGGCCAGAGGTGAGAAGACAAAATGGCAGAGCTTCAGGGTTTTGTTTGCAGCTGCTTTGCCCTAAACTGAGCCTTCCTGATTAGATTCTGCACTTGGTAAATGAAATGGTTATACAGACTTGTGTAGTCTGCAGTTTGCTTCTTAGCCATATGTTAAAGAATGTCCAAGGACATAAATTATTCCAGGAAGAGAATGGAATAAGATACTCAGCAGTTGGCCTCTGGATTGACTTTTCCTGGACAGTAGACAGGAATAACTTCTTCATTTCTCCCAGTGCATGGAGTCTTGATTCAGCCATGCCTCTGCTTGCCTGTGCCAGCAAAAGACATCTCAGTAGGAAGACCAAAACATGCTGCAGGGAGCAGCATGCCTTGCATCAGCCTGAAGGTGTTGTCCTCCTGTCACAGGTGTAATTAATGTCCTGGTCAATCTGTTCTAATTAATGGAGCCCCCAGAACAACACCAAAGTAACCACTTGAGGCAGTTCCTGCAGCACTTGGTATTAAAGACTGCAATTAATTGTTTTCTTAAAGATGGATTGTGAGCCCCATGGAGATCAGGGTGAGACACTTGTCGCCCTCTGGGGCTCGTTCATGCTTAGATCAGGGCTGCTTAACAGTGTAGTGGGATGGATGCCAGTTTGGGGCACATCTGCTGTCCATTTGTGCTGCTCTCTCAAGCCCCTGAGATGGGATTACAGCTCATCAAAGAGAGAGCCCAGGCACCTGCAGTCACAGGAGGATAGCACTGAATTGTTGGAGGCTAAGTAAAAGCACTCCATGAGCTGCCAGAGGCCTTCTCTGATCTACAGTGTTGCTTTCTGTTACTATTTCTTACCAGACCTACTTTTGCAAGGTCGTTACTCCTTCCAGAGCTGGAAAACTGCTGTGAGGGAGTGGATGAGCACTTAAGGAGGAGAACTTTCTCTTAACAGGACTATCATCCATTGCAGCAGGGGAGATGCTCAAGTCCCCTGAACATCTAAGAATGTGAAGCTATGAGAAATCCAAGCAACAGGACCTCAACATGAGAATTTCTGACAGTGCTTCTTCCAAAGTCACTATTGAAAGGACAGTAACAGTGTCCAGTTTTGGGCTCTCTGTGTCCAGTTTTGGACTCCTCAGTTCAGGAGAGACAGACATCTGCTGGAGAGAGTCCAGTGGAGAGCCACGAGGATGCTTGGGGGACTTGAGCATCTCCCCTCAAAGAGAGACTGAGAGCCCTGGGGCTGTTTAGTCTGGAGAAGAGATGACTGAGAGGGGATCTGAGCAATGTCTATAAATAACTGAGGGGTGAGTGTCAAGTGGATCTGTTTTTGGTGGTCAGCAGCAATAAGCCAAGGAGCAATGGATACAAACTGAAACAGAGAAGGTTTCACTTCACCACGAGGAGAAACTTCTTTCCAGTGAGGGTGGCAGAGCCCTGGAGCAGGCTGCCCAGAGAGGTTGTGGAGTCTCATTCCATGGGGACATTCCAACCCCACCTGGATGCATTCCTTTGTGGACTACCCTAGGGGATCCTGCTCTGGCAGGAGGGTTGGACTGGATGATGTCTGGAGGTCCCTTCCAACCTCTAACGTTCTGTGATTCTGTGAACAAAGGATTGCAGCCTCCTCTTGCATATACAGAGCTCCATCACTGTTGGTGGGATGTTGATATGCAAGCCCTGAAGGCATCTTGAAGAACCTTTAGGCAGCCAGTTGATTAGGTTCTTAATGGATTTGAACACTTGATGTCAGCCTGAAATCTGAAACAATTAAAAGAATCCAGGCTTGTTTCAGAAACCCGTAATGGGTGTGCAAGCAGTCCCTGTTCAATTAAGGATATAATTATCCTGGTTTGATTAGTCCTATGAGGCATGGTCACTAGGGTGAGTAAGAGCAGCAGATCTGAGTCTGTGTATTTCAGAGACTGGGAGCCAAAGAAGATGGTAATGAGAAGTGATTTGGAGATTCTTGCCCTTTTTTTGGGTGTATTTGCTCATAGCATTTTCCTATCTAGCAAACTTCTGTGAGGGAAATGCTTTGGGACTTCAGTGGTGGAAATATGGCTTATGAAATTGTGTGCAGGTAATAATAGAATGGTTTGGGCTGGAAGAGACCTCCCAGGGTCACCCAGTCAAACCCTCCTGCAGTCAGCAGGGACATCCTCTGCTAGAGCAGGTTGCTCAGAGGCTAGTCCAGCCTCACAGAAGCAGGCAGGCTGGCAAAGCCTCTCAGCATCAGCAAGTCCAACCTAGAACCCTACTCTACAAGATTCACCTTCAACCATAGCCCCAAGCACCACATCTAAAAGACACTGAAACACACCCAGGGTGGGTGACTCCACCACCTCCCTGGGCAGCTTATTCCAGTCCCTGACCACTCTTTCCATGAAAAACTTTTTCCTAGTGTCCATTCTAAACCACCCCAGCCTCAGCTTGAGGCCATTCCCCCTTGTTCTGTCTCCAGTTGCCTGTGAGCGGAGCCCAGCAGCAGCCTCTCCACAGTGTCCCTTCACCTTGAACATCTCCAGGGATGTGGCCTCAGCTCCCTCCCTGGACAACCTGTTGCAGTGTTGCAGCAGCCTCCTGGTGCAGAGTTTGTTCCTCACATCCAATCTCAATCTGCTCTGCTCTCAGCTCAAACCATTGCCCTCCTCCTGTCCCTGCAGGCCTTTGCCAGCAGTCCCTCTGCAGCCTGCTTGCAGCCCCTGCAGCTCCTGGCAGGCTGCTCTAAGGTCTCCTCTGAGCCTTCTCTTCTCCAGGCTGAACACCCCCAACTCCCCCAGCCTGTCCTCATAGCAGAGCAGCTCCAGCCCCTTGCTGAAGCCCTCCTCTGGACCCTCTCCATCAGGTCCATGTCTCTTTTATGTTGAAGGCTCCAGAGCTGGATGCAGCACTCCAAGTGAGGTCTCACCGGAGCAGAGTTAAATGTCAGAATCATCTCTCAACCTGCTGGCCACACTTCTTTTTGAAGCAGCATGTCTTGATTTCTTTTGCTCCCTCAGATGGAGTTGCATTATGAATAATGTAGCAAAATCCAGGCTTTGAATAGATCATCAAGAAAGGATCTTCTGTGAGGTAAAAGCAGCAGCAGCAGCAGCCAGAGGTCCTGGGCCGGAGTTAAGCATTCTGCATAGCAGAAGAAATTCAAATGTGCTGTCACAGTTCCCTATCTTGCTAACTTGACCCAGCCTGGGCATTTTTGCATAGCAGCTGTGCTTTACTTCTTTAAAGGTCATGTAAAAGTCATTGTGATGCTGCTTAGCAGTAAGGTTTAGTGGTGAACTTACCAGAGTAGGGTTAATGACTGGACCTGAGGAGAGAATGATTGGCATTGGAATGGGCTGCCCAGAGGGGGAGTCCCTGGAGGTGTTCAAAAAAAAGCCTGGATGAGGCACTTAGTGCCATGGTCTGGTTGATTGGATGGGCTTGGGTGCTAGGTTGGACTGGATGAGCTTGGAGGTCTCTTCCAACCTGGTTGGTTATGTGATTCTGTTCTATGATCATTGAATCACAGAACCTTGGAGGTTGGAAGAGACCTCCAGAGATCCTCCTCCAGTCCATCCCCCTTGCCAAGCATGATCACCTAGGGGTCTGAGGGGTCTATTCCAAACTGATTCTATGACTGAGCTAAGGTAATCTTGGTTCCTTGGACTTTTGTACATTGCTTTTGAAAGAGTCTCTCCTCCATGTAGCCAAGGGCAAAAGTCTACCTTTACTCCTGACTTGTTATATTTATTTTGCACATTGCAGCAGAGAGACTCTTGGAGCACATTTTGCAGCATGCAGGTTTCCCTCCCTGAAATAAATAGGTTGAATCACTCTTAGTGCAGTAACTCTGTTTTGGCATCTGAACCTGCCTCCTGCAGCTATTGTTTTGTGGGATAAAGTCATCGTGGCCACGGAGAGCCAGGGACCAGGAGGTAAAAATATGTCTGGTTCATTGCTTCCCAATGTGAAAAAGCTTCAGGAGCAGCATTTTGTAACTGAGGGTTGCATTCTTTCCAAGTATCTTTACATGTCCAGCCTTTGGTAGGTGTTAAATATGGAGTAGTCACCAGTGCTGTGCCCCAGGGATCAGTGCTGGGCACAGTCCTGTTCAATATCTTTATTGATGATCTGGAGCAGGAGATTGAGTCCAGCATCAGAAAGTTTGCAGATGACATCAAGTTAAGAGCAGGTGTGGAGCTGTTGGAGAGTAGGAGAGCCCTGCAGAGGGACCTGGCCAGGCTGGATGGGTGGGCAGAGGCCAAGGGGATGAGACTGAACAAGGCCAAGTGCAGGCTTCTACACTTCGGCCACAACAACCCCAAGCAGCACTACAGGCTGGGGCCAGAGTGGCTGAGAGCAGGCAGGCAGAGAGGGAGCTGGGGGTGTGCAGCCTGCAGCAGAGGAGGCTCAGGGCAGAGCTCATTGCTGTCTGCAGCTCCCTGCAGGGAGGCTGTAGCCAGCTGGGGTTGGGCTCTGCTGCCAGGCAGCCAGCACCAGAAGGGGACACAGCCTCAAGTTGTGCCAGGGCAGGTCTAGGCTGGATGTGATGAGGAAGTTGTTGGCAGAGAGAGTGATTGGCATTGGAATGGGCTGCCCAGGGAGGTGGTGGAGTGGCCGTGGCTGGAGGGGTTGAAGCCAAGCCTGGCTGGGGCACTTAGTGCCATGGTCTGGGTGGTTGGGCAGGGCTGGGTGCTAGGTTGGGCTGGATGAGCTTGGAGCTCTCTGCCAACCTGCTTGATTCTATAATTCTATGATTGTCACTCATCATCCTCTAGGCCTTTCTAAACAGTCTCTCTGCAGCCTTCTTACAGCCTCCTTCTGGTACCGCAAGGCTGCTCCTAGGTCTCCCCAGAGCCTACTCTCTTCTAGGCTGAACAACCTCCCTCAGCCAATCCCATCCTAGGGATTTCAGTAAAATCAAAAATATGTTTATTGACTACACAATTGAAGGGATGGAAGGAGGCAGGATGAAAGGAAAAGCTAAATTGGTTCAGTCCCCTTCATTGTGTAATTTACAAAGTGGATTGGAGGAAGCTTTCATCTCCCATATGGCCTAATTAGCAACAGGATCAATTGCATCAACACCTCCAAGAAGTCCTCTTTCTTCTGCATATGTCAATTGGCATAAGCTGACGTGCCCTAAGGAGCCCTTGACCTTTAGCTTTCTTGTCTGAACATCTTGAGAGCTCACAGCTAGTTGTGATTTAGTGTTCCCTCCCGGGACACAGCTGATCTACGCAAGAGCCAACCCATCTCCTGAGCAGGGAACATCCTGCCTCCTCCAACAGATGTACAAGACCTGGTACAGGATGGACTGGATTCCTGTGAGCAGAACAAGGGGAGGATATTGGAGATTTGGGACTTGATCAAACATTTTGAGTGCAGGCCTTTTCAGTACTTCCTAGAAGCAAAGGAATCTGGAGAATGAATCAGAGAATCGTAGAATAGAATCAGTCAGGGTTGGAAGGGACCACAAGGAGCAGCCAGTTCCAACGCCCCTGCCATGGCCAGGGACACCCTACCCTAGAGCAGGCTGGCCAGAGCCCCATCAAGCCTGGCCTTAAACACCTCCAGGGATGGTCAGGCTTCAGAAGTACTTAGTGTTCTGCAGCTCTTGCAGATTTGTCTCTTGGGGACACTGACATCAAAGCTGTGGGGAAAAATGTCAGAGATTCATACAATGCTTTAGGTTGGAAAGGACCTTGAGGATCATCCAGTTCCAAGCCCCTTGCTATGGGCAAGAGCACCTCTTACTAGCCCAGGGTGCTCAAGGTCTCATCCAACCTGGCCTTGAACACATCCAGGGAGGTTGTGGAGCACAGAATCACCCAATGTGATCAAAGATGGTGTTGAAGGCCAGGTTGGATGAGGCCTTGAGTGACCCATTCTACTGGGAGGTGTCCCACTAGAAGATCACATTGGGTAATTCTGTGCTCCACAATGTACTTGGGCAACCTGTGCCAGTCTCTCACCACCCTCACTGCAAACAATTTCTTCCTACTCTCCAGTCTCAATCCGCCCTCCTCCAGCTTCAATCCATTCCTTCTCATCCTGTCACTACAAGCCCTTGTCAAGAATCCCTTCCCAGTTCTCCTGTAGCCCCCTTCAGGTCCTGGCAGGCTGCTCTAAGATCTCCCTAGAGCCTTCTCTTCTCCAGGCTGAGCAGCCTCAACTCTCTCAGCCTGTCCCCATAGGGGAGGTTCTGCAGCCCTCTGAGCATCTTTGTGGCTGAGCAGCCCCAACTCTCTCAGCCTGTCCCCATAGGGGAGGTTCTGCAGCCCTCTGATCATCTTTGTGGCCTCCTCTGGACCTGCTCCAGCAACTCCATGTCCCCACTGTGCTGGGGACAGCAGAACTGGAGGCAGTGCTGCAGGTGTGTTCTCACGAGACCAGAGCAGTTTTCCATACAACAGGAACTGGAGCAGTTCAGCCAGGGAAAGGTTTCAGCCTCCTCCATCTGCAGGAGTGCAATTCCCAGAGCTGTTAGAATTTCTCCAGAGCTATGCTGGGTTTTTGCAGGGCAGAAGGAGCCTTGCTTTGCACAGCCTGTATCATTCCATTGTGCATCACACTGAATTGCAGCTTTTTCAGAGCTGTTGACCTTCATACTTTTCCAAGGGACACACAGATCCCTGGATAGTGAATTGACATTAGAATACAGTGAGTTTGGGGCTTATATTTCCATTTTGAAGACCTTTCTGAAGTAGTCAACATATCATAGAATCACAGAATCATAGAGTCAGTCAGGGTTGGAAGGGAGCACAAGGATCAGCCAGGTCCAACCTTCCTGCCATGGGCAGGGACACCTCACAGTGGATCAGGGTATCCAGAGCCTCATCCAGCCTGGCCTTACACAGCTATGATTTTATGATGCTATGAACCTGCTCTGGGGTGGAGGTGGGGTGGGGGTGTTGGACTAGATGATCTCTAGAGGTCCCTTCCAACAGTAGCCTCCAACCCAACCTCCAGGGATGAGGCTTCCACCACCTCCGTGGGCAACTCCTTCCAGGCTTTCACCACCCTCATGCTGAAGAACTTCTTCCTAACATCCAGAGTGAGTCTACCCATTTCTATCTTTGTTCCATTCCCCCCAGTCCTGTCACTACCTGACAACCTAAAAAGTCCCTCCCCAGCTTTCTTGTGGCCCCCTTCAGACACTGAAAGGCCACAGTAAGGTCACCTGGGAGCCTCCTCTTCTCCAGCCTCCACAGCCCCAACTCCCTCGGTCTCTCCTCAGGGGTTTGTGTGAAAAGCACTGCACCAAAAGCAGCTCTTAGAGGAAATAACTGCCAGCTCAGAGATCTCTCTCTGTTCTGCAGGCTCAAAAGAACCTCAAGCTTCAGCCCACTCCTTTCAACTCCTGCAGCCCTGTTGGAAGAGCAGGGGACTCCCAGTCCATCACAGAAGTAAAGCAGAACTAAAATAGATGCAAATGAAAAATATACCCAGAGGAAGGAGAAATCAGATTGCAGACAGCTTCTTGTTTGTGGGCTCAGAGCAGGACTCACTGTTTGATACCCATTTCCAAAGCAGTGTGCTTCCTCTTCAGCACAGCATTGACTCACACTAAGGAATGTATTCCATTACAGCCTTGCTGGCTTGCACCATAGCTTCATGTAGAACCAGTTAGTTGCTGTGGTGACAGCAACCAACAAACAGAAAAAAAAAAGTAAATGAGCTCCTTCAGGACTGGTCAGAGCAGTTTAATGACAGCATCCAAGCCTAAAACCTTCTTCCTTGCGCTTTTAAAATGAGACTAAACATCTAATATAGAATCATAGAATCCACTAGGTTGGAAGAGAGCTCCAAGCTCACCCAGCCCTGCCCAACCAACCAGACCATGGCACTAAGTGCCCCAGCCAGGCTTGGCTTCAACACCTCCAGGCACAGCCACTCCACCACCTCCCTGGGCAGCCCATTCCAATGCCAATCACTCTCTCTGCCAACAACTTCCTCCTAACATCCAGCCTAGACCTGCCCTGGCACAACTTGAGTCTGTGTCCCCTTGTTCTGTTGCTGGTTGCCTGAGAGAAAAGACCAACCCCAGCTGGCTACAGCCTCCCTGCAGGGAGCTGCAGACAGCAATGAGCTCTGCCCTGAGCCTCCTCTTCTGCAGGCTGCACACCCCCAGCTCCCTCAGCCTCTCCTCACAGGGCTGTGCTCCATGCTTCTCACCAGCCTTGCTGCCCTTCTCTGGGCACCTTCCAGCACCTCAACATCTCTCTGATCCTAAAACCAAATGGTTTTAGCACAGTCTGTAGAGGCTGTTGCAGGTGTAGAGGCTGTAATCTATAGCCATTATTTCAAGCAACTCTGGAGTTCATCTCCATAATAACAAACTGAACCACAGTTAAATTTGGGCAAACCCTGCTGTCTTTTGGAGAGGTAGATAAGGACAGGGAGAAGAAATGTTGGTGCAGATAATAGACATAGAAACAATTTTTTTTTTTTTTGGTGCAGATGGTGAAGACAGAAACAAAAAATGTTGATGTTCATAGTGAAGATAGGAACAAAAATTGTTGGAGCAGATGATAAAGATAGGAACAAAAATTGTTGGTGCTGATAGTGAAGACAGCAACAAAAATTCTTGATGCTGATAGTGAAGATAGGAGCAAAGATTATTGGTGCTGATAGTGAAGATAGCAACAAGAAACGTTGGTGCTGATATGAACAAAAATTGTTGGTGCTCATAATAAAGATAGGAACAAAATTTGTTGGTGCAGATGATAAAGATAGCAACAAAAGATGTTGGTGCTGATAGTGAAGATAGGAACAAAAATTGTTGGTGCAGATGATAAAGATAGGAGCAAAAACTGATAGTGAAGATAGGAAAGAAAGGAGCAAGAAAAGTTGGTGCTGATAGGAGCAAAAGTTGTTGGTGCTCATAATAAAGATAGGAACAAGAAATGTTGGTGCTGATAGGAGCAAAAGTTGTTGGTGCTCATAATAAAGATAGGAACAAGAAATGTTGGTGCTGATAGGAACAAAAATTGTTGGTGCTCATAATAAAGATAGGAACAGAATTTGTTGGTGCAGATGATAAAGATAGGAACAAAAGTTATTGGTGCTGATGGTGAAAATAGCAACAAAAAATGTTGGTGCTCATAGTAAAGATAGGAACAAAAATTGTTGGAGGAGATGATAAAGATAGGAAGAAAAATTGTTGGTGCAGATAATAAAGATAGGAACAAAAATATTGGTGCTGATAGTGAAGATAGGAACAAAAAAGGTTGGTGCAGATGATAAAGATAGGAACAAAAGTTGTTGGAGCAGGTGATAAAGATAGGAGCAAAAATTGTTGGTGCTGATGGTGAAGGTAGCAACAAGAAATGTTGGTGCAGGTGGTGAAGGTAGCAACAAGAAATGTTGGTGCTGGTAGTGAAGAGAAGAACAAAAATTGTTCATGCTGGTAGTGTAGACAACAAAAAGTGAGACCCCCTTGTAGAGTCCCTTCAGGCACTGGAAGGTCGTTATTAGGTCTTCCTGGAGCCTTTACCTCTCCAGGCTGAGCAACCTCAGCTCCCTCAGCCTTCCATCAGATCCATCTGCTAGGAAGCTCTGTGCATGTAGGGATCCCCGTGGTGAAAGCAGGTTTGCTGTGGCACGATGAAGTTAGACATATATCTGCCTGCAAGGACCTCTATTTGTCTGCACGTGGGCTGCCTGTGGGCTTTGTTATTTTTATTGTTGTAGGTAATTCTCATCCCATTACTTTTATTGCTATATTTGTTAATTCACCATGTAGCCTCCAGAGACTTTATTGAAGTTGGCAGGATCAGCATAAGGGCTGCTGTGGTGTCTAGACAAAAGGAATTAAAGCCACAGCAGAAATACTGACTCAATATTTCCCTTCTGTGGGAAGTTTCTGCCTCACTCTTACAAGCCCTTTCATGTAATGTTATTAAGGCTTTAATGTAAGAACCAATGTGTGCTCTAATGGAATTAGTGTAAGCTTTTGCCATGTCTTTTACAGTTGGCTGGGCAGAAATTCCCTGCTTCATATCAAAGCCAATTTAGTGCTGTGGGTTTGAAATTAAAACAGGAATGTTAAGTCTCTAGGACTGGAGTACAAAGTCAACCCCAAAGCCTATCAGTTAGACTGGAACTGTGGAAATCCAGCCAGTCCCTCTCACCTCTGTGCCCAGTAAGATCATGGAGCAGATCCTTCTGGAAGCACTACTGAGACAGAAGAATAGTGAAGAGGTGATTGAGTACAATCAGCATGGCTGCACCAAGGGCAAATCCTGCCTGCCAAACCTGGTGGCCTTGCATGAACCACCATGAATAGATGAGGGGAGAGCAACTGATGGCATTTACCTGGAGCTGAGCAAGGCCTTTGGCACTGTCCCGCACCACATCCTGATCTCCAGGCTGGTGACACATGGGTTTGAGGGGTGCAGCACTGCATGGATAAAGAACTGGCTTGATGGCTGCACCCTAAGAGTGGCTGTCAATAGCTCCGTGGCCAAGTGGAGGCCAGTGACAAGTGGAGTCCCTCAGAGATCAGTCCTGGAACCAGTCTTGTTCAACATCTCTGTGGGTGCTGTGCAGGCTGGAGCAGAGGAGGCTTCCAGGTGACCTTCTTGTGGCCTTCCAGCATCTGAAGGGGGCTACAAAAAAGCTGGGGAGGGACTTTTGAGGCTGTGAGGGAGTGGCAGGAGTGGGGGGAATGGAGCAAAGCTGGAGGTGGGGAGAGTCAGTCTGGAGGTGAGGAGGAAGTTGTTGAGCATGAGAGTGGTGAGAGCCTGGCAGGGGTTGCGCAGGGAGGTGGTTGAGGCCCCATGGCTGGAGGTGTTTCAGGCCAGGCTGGCTGAGGCTGTGTGCAGCCTGCTCTAGGGTAGGGTGTCCCTGGGCATGGCAGGGGGGTTGGAACTGGCTGCTCCTTGTGGTCCCTTCCAACCCTGACTGATTCTATGATCCTATGATTCTATGACTGTTTTGGACAGCAGCAGGGCAGAGAAAGGAAAAGGAAACCCTTGGGGTGTCTCTGTGTGGGAAGCAGAATGCAGGGAAGATCCAAGGATGCATAGATTTCAGGCCAGCATGATGAAAACCTTGTTTGAGTTCCCACCAAGCCATCAGACAAAACATCCTGCTGCATCCTCTCATCAGAATGGCCACAGGAGAATTAATGGAAGGAGGCACTGAAGGTTCTCTGTCCAAACTTGTGTCATGATTTTCCTTCTCTCACAGCTGCCAAGTGATTGACATTAAAGTGTCTTTGCAAAGTGGATCTGAGATTTGTGAATGAAGGCCAAATAAGTCAGGAGATTGCAATAAGAAAGAGTTCAGGCAGAAAGAGGAAGGATCTAATAGGACCAGGAAGTCCAGAAGAATGTGAGATAGAAAGAGGAGGTGTCAGATGGTAAAGGGGTTTTGAAAAAGTTCCATACTTGTGGAAATTGAGCTGAGTGAAACTGGTCTGAGTTGGAAGGAACCTTAAGGATCATTTCAGCTCCAAACCTTCTGCCATGGGAATCATAGAGTCACAGAATTAACCAGGTTGGAAAAGACCTCTGAGATCATCGAGTCCAACCTATCACCTAACCTTCTAATTAACTGAGTGCCTCATCCAGCCTCCTCTGAAACACCTCCGGGGATGGGGACTCCACAGCCTCCCCAGGCAGCCCATTCCAATGCCAATCACTCTTGCTGTTAAGAACTTCTTCCTAACATCCAGCCAAAACTGCCCTGACAGAGCTTGAGGCTGTGTCCTCTTGTTCTGTCCCTGGGTGCCTGGCATAAAACACCAACCCCCTCCTGGCTACAACCTCCCTTTAGGTAGAAGGGACATCTTCCACTAGATCAGGTCGCACAAAGCCCTATCCAAGCTGGCCTGGAACACTTGTGAGGAGTGAGTACTGAGAGCCACTCTGGGCAGCCTGGTTCAGTGTCTCACCACCCTCAGTGAAGAATTTCTTCCTAGTGTCTGATGTAAATCTGTTCCCTTTCTCTGCCATGTCACAGCCTGCCTCTGCCTACACCAACACAGCATTTTCATGGAACCACAGAATCAAGCAGGTTGGAAGAGAGCTCCAAGCTCAGCCCAGCCCAACCTAGCACCCAACCCTGGCCATTCAACCAGACCATGGCACTAAGTGCCCCAGCCAGGCTTGGCTTCAACACCTCCAGCCACGGCCACTCCACCACCTCCCTGGGCAGCCCATTCCAATGCCAATCACTCTCTCTGCCAACAACTTCCTCCTCACATCCAGCCTAGACCTCCCCTGGCACAGCTTGAGGCTGTGTCCCCTTGTTCTGTTGCTGTCTGCCTGGCAGCAGACCCCAACCCCACCATAGTTTTCTCTGCTACCACGATGGGCAGTTTGGTATTGCCTCTTTTTGACTGCCACACCTTCCTCTGCTGACTGAGTGCACATCTTAAAATATGAAGGCAATGAGGGGGGAAATGAAATATTACTTTGGCTTTGGAGGTCCACTCAGTTTGATCTTTTCCAGCAAAGAATGTAGTCAAAACCACAAAGAGGAGGAATTTATTTGACTAAATACTGAAGTTTTATTATCCAGATCTTTTGATACAGAAAGCATAAACAAAAGGAGTGATACAACTACCTGCAAGGAGGCTGTAGCCAGCTGGGGTTGGGCTCTGCTGCCAGGCAGCCAGCAACAGAACGAGGGGACACAGCCTCAAGCTGTGCCAGGGCAGGTCTAGGCTGGATGTTAGGAGGAAGTTGTTGGCAGAGAGAGTGATTGGCATTGGAATGGGCTGCCCAGGGAGGTGGTGGAGTGGCCGTGGCTGGAGGTGTTGAAGCCAAGCCTGGCTGGGGCACTTAGTGCCATGGTCTGGTTGGTTGGGCAGGGCTGGGGGCTAGGTTGGGCTGGGGGAGCTTGGAGCTCTCTTCCAACCTGCTTGACTCTATGATTCTATGATATACAACTGCTGAAAGGAAACACAGAGGAAAAGAATGAAATAGAAATAGATATGGTGGAGAAAGAGATGTGGTTTACATATGCTCAGTAGTTTAAAAGTATCAAGCTGTGTTTCAGAAGGCTGGGAATGGTTTCTCCAAAAAGATAAATCTCCAGCATGACCCAGATCAGGAAAATGCTTCCCCCTGGCTTTGCTGGAAAGGAGACTTGAGAGCACTTTGGAGGCTGTTTGACAGCCTGGAGCATGGGGCTTAAAATGATGTATTTTTTCTGGCCTTGGTTTTGGAGTTAGAGCCTGCATTGTCCTGTCAGCAAACCACAGAACATGTGGAGCTCAAAACAAAGCCACAGACCCACTGACAAGTGAAGCTCCACGCAGGACTGCCCACAGTGCTTGCTTGGAGTGCAGTGAACTGCCCCAGAGGTCTGCATTCTGCAGCTTCCAAAGAAATCCACAAAGGTCACCCAGGTGTCAGAGGGGATTGTGACACTTTGTTAAAGGCATCAAATGAGGAAGAGAACCCAAAAGTGGTCAAGTTAAAGTAGTCATGGACCAGGATAGGTTGGGAACTGAGCTGTTGGAGAGCAGCACAAGGGAAAGGCACCTGGGGGTGCTGGTGGGCAGAGGGATGCCCAGGAGCCAGCAATGTGCCCTGCTGGCCAAGAAGGCCAAGGGCAGCCTGGGCTGGGTTACAAAGGCTGTGGTGAGTAGGTGCAGAGAGGTTCTCCTGCCCCTCTGCCCTGCCCTGCTGAGGCCACAGCTGGAATCTCGTGTCCAGTTCTGGGCCACTCAGCTCAAGAAGGAGCTGAGGGAAGTGGTGGAGAGAGCCCAGGCCAGAGGCACAGAGCTGCTGCAGGCAGTGAAGATCTCCTGTGAGGCCAGGCTGAGGCAGCTGGGGCTGGCAGCTGGCAGCAGAGCAGCCTGAGGGCTGCCCTCAGTGCTGGGCTCAAGCTGTGCAGGGCAGTGTGGGCAGGACGCAGCCAGGCTCTGCTCAGGGCTGGCCAAGGGCAGCACAAGGGGCACTGGGGGCAAGCTGCAGCAGAGGAGGTGGCAGGGGAAGAGGAGGGGAAGCTTTTTGGCTGTGAGGGTGGCAGAGGCCTGGAGCAGGCTGCCCAGAGAGGCTGTGGAGTCTCCTTCTCTGCAGCCATTGCAACCCCCCTGGCTGTGCTGTGTGTGCCCTGCCCTGGGTGCTGCTGCTCTGGCAGAGGAGTTGGACTGGATGACCTTTGGAGGTCACTTCCCTCCCAAACCACTCTGTACATGGGTATAGGTACACATGGAGACACAGAATTAACCATTCTTAGCTGTGCTTTTGTCCTAAACCACATCTGTAGCTGTTCTAATATTGCAGCAGTGAGTCACCAGCAGAGTGGTGTCTTTAAATGGGATTCCAGCTCGCCCTGACTGCTTCTCCTCTGTCTGACCCGGGTCAGTGAAAATACTGTTTCAGCTTCTTGTTTTGATGATGTTCTGCTACTGTGTCTCACCCTCAGCAGGAGCTCTGGCACTCCCACTCCACATTTCCTCGAGCAATGTGTTTTTGTCACTGTTAACTTTTTAATCTGATTGTGCACTGCCCATAGGGAAGCTCCAAAATGTGCCCTGAAAGGTGCTGCTGCACTCTGCAGTCTTCTAAACCTACTGACGCTACTCAGCTTACAGACAGCTGCAACTGGCAAACAGCTCGAAACTGTCACTCTGCCGTGCTGAGGTACTCTGTGTCTGCTTGTTGAGGGAGAAGCAGGCATGAGGTGGAGCTATTCAACTCTGTGGCAGGTATTTCACAGAATCACACAACGTGAGGGGCTGGAAGGGGCCTCCAGAGAGCGTCCAGTCCAAGCCCCCTGCCAGAGCAGCAGCACCCAGGGCAGGGCACACACAACACAGCCAGGGGAGG
>WAAF01020605.1:71288-88602 GCA_013400475.1 Tricholaema leucomelas
ATGTCCCTTCAGGTAGCTGTAGGCAGCAATGAGGTCTGCCCTCAGCCTTCTCTTCCTCATACTAACCATCCCCAGCTCCCTCATACTAACCATCTCCAGCTGCTTCAGTCACTCCTCATCAGATTTATTCTCTAGACCCTTATCCAGGTTCTTTGACCTCCTATCAACATGTAATATTCCAGACAGAATATTGCAGATGTGGCCTCAGCAGGGCAGAGTAGAGAGGGAGGAGAATTTCTTTATCAGCAGGAATGAGGTCACCCCTCAGACTTCTCTGCTCCAGCTCCCTCACAACTCCAAAGGCCTTCCAGAAGGAACAGGTACAAGTTTTTACAGGTGTTTAAGGCCAGGCCAGCCTGGCTGAGGCTGTGAGCAGCCTGCTCTAGGGTAGGGTGTCCCTGCCCATGGCAGGGGGGTTGGAACTGGCTGATCCTTGTGGTCCTTCCAACCCTGACTGATCTATGACTCTATGATTTCTATGCATGATTTCTGTTCCACATTGTTGTATAAACTACTGGAATTCATCATTGCTGTTCCCTTCCTATCATCTACAGTTTCTCAATCACATTTCCATTACATTTAGTAGTCACTGTTGCATCCTTCTACTTCCAAGCTACTTGTTCAGGTGGGCAAATATTTCCCTGCAAACAGCAAAATCCATTACAAAACCTCCTTTATTTATCTCCTCTTTGCTTCCTGATTTTTATTGTCCAATAAAAACCATTTCAAATCTAAGGATGCCAAAGTGTTGAGGCCTTCAGCCAGCAAATCATTGTGAAAATGGGCAGCAGCCTGGAACGAGAAGTTTGTGGTACCTCATGCTGCTGTATTCCCTAACCTGTGCCTTCAGACACTGCTGCTTAAGTCTTCACCACCTCCTTAATTCTGCAGGGAAGTGAAATGTTCTCTGAGAGATGTTGTTTTTCTGAAAGCAGACTGTTGCTACAGCAACATCTGATGTGTCAGATGGAGCTCCAGTGGAGGCAAAAAGGCAAGCTGGGGATTTCAGAACAGAAATCATCCCTGTGGAATCACTGGATGTGCTGTTCAGTAACCACAGGAGGCTGGCAATGAGATTTCATTGTATTTCCCTGTTACTGAAAATCCTCTTTCTTTTTAAAGTGGAATCTAACAGGTCATGCTTTCTGGGGTTAAATATTTGCATCCCTCTTCCAGGAGCAAAGTGTTTCTGTTTTCTGTCATTGTAGTCTTAGGTATGTGCAGCTTAGCAGATGAAGGTGGCTTTGGAGCACACAGGGAAACTCCTGCCCTTGGGTTTGGCTTGCCTAAGCCATTTCTTCTTGTAACTCTGTGCCAGCTGCCACAGACAAGAGAGCTAAGGAAAGACAAAGGAATGTGTTAGTCTGGAGGTGGCACTCAGTTCCCACCTGCTGGTTGGGCATCGTGGCTCAGACTGCGGTTCCTACCATCCCATAACCCCAGCAGAAAGTCCCTTGGTACTGGTGCAGTGTTGGGGGCAGAGGGAGAGGTTGGCCAATATGCATGAGGTAGTTGCTTTACTCTCCACAAAGGCATTTGGCCAGCTGAAAAGAAATCTATTAGCAGAGAGAAATCAGTAATTTGGGGGGTTTAAATAGAGTCATAGAATCAGTCAGGGTTGGAAGGACTGAAGCAGTGAGCTGGGAGGTTTGCAGGAGGTGATGGATGCCTGTAAGTGAGTGCCTTGTTGCTTTCTGCAGTCCAACTTTCAAAGCATTGACAGTCTTTGAGAGCAGGAATGATTTATGTCAGGACAACATAAAATCATAGAATCAGTCAGGGTTGGAAGGGACCACAAGGAGCAGCCAGTTCCAACCCCCCTGCCATGCCCAGGGACACCCTACCCTAGAGCAGGCTGCACACAGCCTCAGCCAGCCTGGCCTGAAACACCTCCAGCCATGGGGCCTCAACCACCTCCCTGGGCAACCCATTCCAGCCTCTCACCACTCTCATGCTCAACAACTTCCTCCTCACCCCCAGGATGACTCTCCCTTCCTCCAGCTTTGCTCCATTCCCCCCAGTCCTGTCACTCCCTGACAGCCTAAAAAGTCCCTCCCCAGCTTTTTTGTAGCCCCCTTCAGATGCTGGAAGGCCACAAGAAGGTCACCTGGGAGCCTCCTCTTCTGGATAAGTCTTAGCCCATCAAGCACTGAACTCTCCTTCACTTGAACACTGATTTGATGGCAGTTTGTGTGCCTCATAGACACACTGAGGGTAGAATCACAGAATCAGAGACTGGTCTGGGTTGGAAGTGACCTCCAAAGTTCATCCAGTCCAACCCCCTCTGCACTCAGCAGGGACATCCTCCACTACAGCAGGTTGCCCAGAGCCTTGTCGAGCCTTGCTTTGAATATCTCCGGGGATGAAGCCTCAACCGCCTCCCTGGGCAACCTGTTGCAGTGTTCCACTACTCTCATGGTGCAGAACTTGTTCCTAACATCCAATCTTAATCTGTTCTGGACTAGTTTGAAGCCATTGCCTCTCCTCCTGTCCCTGCAGGCCTTTGCAAACAGACTCTCTCCATCCTTCTTGTGGCCTTTTCAGATACTGAAAGGCTGCTCTTAGGTTGCTCTAGAGCCTTCTCCAGGCTGAGCACCCCCAGCTCCCTCAGCCTGTCCTTGTATTAGAGGTGCTCCAGCTCTCTGATTATTTTTGTGGCCCAACTCTGGAACTGCTCCATTAGGTCCATGTCCTTGCTGTGTTGAGGGCTCCAGAGCTGGATGCAGCACTGCAGGTGAAGTCTCCCCAGAGCTAAGCAGCAAAATGACCTCACTGGATCTGCTGGCACCGCTGTGCTCCGTCCTCTTCTCCCAGTACAGGGTCAGCTGTTCTTCAACTATTTCTAGGGGTCTGCTTTCAATCTATTTGTTACTAACATGTGTGGACTACCTATGTACTTCTTGTTCCCAGTTCTGGTCTTAGTTGACCAAATCATTTTTTCCATGACTTCATACTACCCTGTGTGGTGTTCATACAAGTAGAGTTAAAATAGGGTTGCCAAGGAAGCAAATAATGACTGTAGTTCAAACAGCCTGAAGTGCTTATGAGTGTTCAACTCAGGTGCTGGAGTGAGGCAGAGCCTTGCTCAGGAGAGTTTTACTTGCCTGAATCCCAGAATGGATTGCTGAAATGCAGCTGTTGCCTTGGCATGCCAGAAATGGTGTCTGTCCTTCTGGGATCTCACACCAGACTGGGGAGATCCAAGCTGGGTGTGTAATGCTGCATAGAGCTCAGGTGGTTAGAAGAAGAGGGATTTGTGTTAATAAAACCCAGCTGAAGCACATGCTCAAAAGGTGTGCAAATGGATGGGTTACTCAGAAACATCTCTGCTGTGATGCTAGGAAATGCTTCTGCAAAGAGGGTTCTCAGACCTCGCAATGCTCTGCCCAGGGCAGTGCTGGAGCCCCAAGCCTGATCTAGGGTAGGATATCCCTGCCCATGGCAGGAGGATTGGAACTGGATGATCCTTGTGCTCCCCGTGCTAGTTTGAAGCAAGCTGGAATGTTTTGGTGAGAAGAACTAGATTACAGGCTGGGAAAGGAAAACAATGGTGATGTCTGCTTCCCTCATAGGCTTGCTGAGATGTATAAGAACAAGAAATAAAGCCATAGATAACCACTCTCACTTCTGCTGCTGGCAAGCTCTGAGCTGCATCTTACTCTCTACCCTGACCCTCCATTTTGGGCTAATCCACTTTGCTTCCTAACCCCCCTGGCCAAACCTCCATTCTTGGGACTGGGGGAAGGCTGAGAGGGGTAGGGGGAAGGTGAAGGTGTGGTTGGGAGCCCCTCCTGGGGACTCAGGTTTCTGGGAGGGCTGTTGTGTTTCTGTTTTACCCTTTCCCTTGTCTATTTCTGTCTATAACTGTATATACTGTCAATATCTGCTTGTATATTGTGCCAGCTGTAAATAGAAGCTTCATTCAATTTCCAGAGCTGGCTGAGTCTACTCTGGGTGATTTCCAACAGTGGAGGGGCAGGGAACACCCAAACCATCACAGTCCCTTCCAACCCTGACTGATTCTGTGAGTCTGTGATCCCTGAGGGTGTTCATGCAGTCTGTGGAGGTGGTGCTCAGGGACACGATTTAGTGCTGACCCTCAGTGCTGGGATGAAGGTTGGACTGGATGAGCTTGGAGCTCTCTTCCAACTGGATGTTTTCTCTGCTTCTGTGTCCTACAAAGTGGGAACTGGTAACATAGCAGGAGTTGGAAGATACCTGTTGAAGAACCTCATCTGTCTTTATGTTTTACATTATGAATTACTATTTTTAAGATGCCATCTTTGACATTTTGTCTGCTCTCTGAGGACCACAGACACTAGCAGCAACATAAATGATCTCTTTCAAACATTGAAAGCTGTTAGTAACAAAGGAATGTGGCCTACTAAAAACTTTCAGTGTCCTGGGCTGCATCCAAAGCAGGGAGAGCAGCAGGATAAGGAAGGGTCTGCTTAGACCCCACCTGCAGCACTGCCTCCAGTTCTGGTGCCCCCAGCCTAAGAGGGATGTGGGAACAGAGGAGGACATAAAGATGATCAGAGGGCTGGAGGAGCTCCCTTTTGAGGAGAAACTGACTCCTCTCTCAGCCTGGAGAAGAGAAGGCTCCAGGTAGACTTAGAGCAGCCTGCCAGGACCTGATGGAGGATACAAGAAAGCTAGAAAGGGACTTTTGACAGGGGCTTGTAGTGATAGGCTGAGAGGGAATGGATTGAAGCTTGAGGAGGGCAGCAATTGTTTGCAATGAAGGTGGTGAGAGACTGGCACAGGTTGAGGGTAGTGAGAGACTGGCACAGCTTGCCCAGGGAGGTGTTCAAGGCCAGGTTGGATGAGGCCTTGAGCAACGTGGGCTGGTGAGAGGTGTCCCTGCCTATGGCAGGGGGTTGGAATTAGATGATCTTTGAGGTCCCTTCTGACCTAAACCATTCTATGAATCTATACATACTGCAGTGCAAGGGGAACCAGAGCAATACGGGAGGCACTAACCCCAGAGCCCAAAGGATCCTTCCTTTTCTTTTGTGGCTTAGGGAAAGCAGCTGAGTGCTGCCACATTGTGTGCTCTTTACCCCAACCCATGGCTCTTTTAGCCCTCAGCATTTAGTGTTTTCAGCTAGCCCATACTAAGCTTCACTTCCTTTGCCAGGAGAAGGTGGTTCCCCAGGGTTTTCCTTTGCAGTTCCTTTGTGCTCCCTTAGAGGAAGGGCAGATTACTTCTTCCTCTGTCCTGCGCTGTCCTAATGTAGCTGGTGAGAGGCAGGGGCATGGCTGCTGTGCTGGCTGCCTGCCATTCTCTGCCAGGCTGCTGTGCTCTGTCTTCACCCTGCCACCACCTTCCTGGCAGCTCTTCCCACCAGTGGGGCACTGGGAGTGAGGCTTTTCACTGTCCTGGGCACCTCAGTGCTTGCTTTGTGTGGAGTGCACCATTGACTGCTGTCTGTCTGCTCATGGCCTGCTTCAAAGCCCTTGGCAATCAGTGGGGGGGTTCTACCCCCTTCAAAGGGCCCTGCCTCAGGAGCCTTCAGCACAGGGCTCAGCAGTTAATTTTTAAACTCCCATTACCTGAAAACTTCCTGTAAAGTGTAGCCAAGCATGGGGCTGGGGAAGAGCTTGCTGAAACACTTGACAAAGCACAGCTAACAACTGGGAGAAAGAGTTTCTTCCCTTACTGTTTCTGCTTTTGTGCCTCTCACAAGCCTTTTAATCATTGCTTGTAATCATCTCCTTGTGCTTGTCTACTGTTCTGTACATTTAGTGCTTGCTGCTTCCCCTTGTGACAGCCCAACCAGAGGTGTGCAGGACCCACAGCATCACAGAATGTGAGGGGTTGGAAGGGACCTCCAAATACCATCCAAGCTCCCTGCCAGAGCAGCAGCACCCAGGGCAGGGCATACAGGAACACAGCCAGGGGGAGTTGGAATGGCTGCAGAGGAGACTCCACAGCCTCTCTGGGAAGCCTGCTCCAGGCCTCTGCCACCCTCAAACTGGAAAGTTTCCCCCCTGTTGCCCTGCCACCTCCTCTGCTGCAGCTTGCCCCCAGTGCCCCTTGTGCTGCCCTTGGCCAGCCCTGAGCAGAGCCTGGCTGCGTCCTGCCCACACTGCCCTGCACAGCTTGAGCCCAGCACTGAGGGCAGCCCTCAGGCTGCTCTGCTGCCAGCTGCCAGCCCCAGATGCCTCATCCAGATCATTGATAAAGATGTTAAACAAAAGTGACCCAAATGTGGGGGTGTGCAGCCTGCAGAAGAGGAGACTCAGGGCAGAGCTCATTGCTGTCTGCAGCTCCCTGAAGGGAGGCTGTAGCCAGCTGGGGTTGGGCTCTGCTGCCAGGCAGCCAGCACCAGGAGAAGGGGACACAGCCTCAAGCTGTGCCAAGGCAGGTTCAGGCTGAATGTCAGGAGGAAGTTGTTGGCAGAGAGAGTGATTGGCATTGGAATGGGCTGCTCAGGGAGGTGGTGGAGTGGCTGTGGCTGGAGGTGTTGAAGCCAAGCCTGGCTGGGGCACTTAGTGCCATGGTCTGGTTGGTTGGGCAGGGCTGGGTGCTAGGTTGGGCTGGATGAGCTTGGAGCTCTCTGCCAACCTGATTCTATGATCCTATGAAAACTGAGCCCTGGTGAACACCACTTGTCCTGCCAACTGGATTCAACTCCATTCCCCAACCCTTCTCTGGGCTTGGTCATCCAGGCAGTTTTTAGCCAGTAGAGCATCCACCCATCCAAGCCATAAGATGCCAATTTCTCCAAAAGAATACTGAGGGAAAGGGTATGAAAGGCTTGACTGGATCAGGCTGCCGGGAGAGGTTGTGGAGTCTCCTTCCCTGGAGGCTTCTAAAACCTACCTGGATGCATTCCTGTGCAAACTGCCCTAGGGGATGCTGCCTTGGCAGGGGGGTGGACTCCATGATCTCTGGAGGCCCTTTCCAGTCTCTAAGGTTCTGTGATCCTGTGACTAAAGTCTAGATGGACAATGTCCACGACCTTCCCTCCATCCACTGAGCAGGTCACCTTGCCACAGGAGGAGGTCAGGTTAGGCAGGTAAGGACCATGCTGCAGAAATGTTCAGTGACTACCCAGTCAGAGACCACCAAGGTTGTTTCTCTTCAGCAAACCCCTGCCAATGGATTTCTCAGCAGCTTGCCTTATTCTCAGGATAAAATGCCCTGAATACTAAACTTGCTGTATTCTGTGTGGGAGCACCAGCACCTTTCCATCTTCACTCAGGGGATGGGTTGAACCCAACCTTTTTTCCTGTAGTTATTAAATCATACTACATGTCCCAGTGTTGGCAGGTCTGGACTTCCAGAATGCTGTTGGTGCAGAAGGCTCCAGAATTTCTGACACTGGCTAATTTTGGAACAATCATAGAGTGGTTAGGGGCTGGAGGAGACCTCTAGAGATGACAGGCTCACAGGATGTTAGGGTTTGGAAGGGACCTCTGGAGATCTTCCAGTCCAACCTCCCTGCCAGAGCAGGAGCACAGAATCCAGCACAGGTGGCACAGGAACACATCCAGACAGTGCTGGAAAGGCTCCAGAGAGGGAGACTCCACAGCCTCTCTGGGCAGCCTGTGCCAGGGCTCTGGGACCCTTGCAGTAAAGTTCTGCCTCATGTTGAGGTGGAACTTGCTGTGCTGCAGTTTCCATCCCTGGCCCCTTGTGCCGCTCCAGGGCACAGGTGAGCAGAAGCTGTGCCTGTCCCTTCCTTCCTGACCCCTCAGCCTTCAGCTATTGATAGACATTGCTCAGATCCCCTCTCAGCCTTCTCCTCTCCATACTCACCAGCCCCAGGGCTCTCAACCTTTCCTGGCACCCCCTGACAGCCTACAAAGTCCCTCCCCAGCTTTTTTGTAGTCCCCTTCAGATCCTGGAAGGCCACAGGAAGGTCCCCTGGGAGCCTCCTCTGCTCCAGCCTGCACAGCCCCAACTCTTTCAGTCTGTGCTCACAGCAGAGCTGCTGCAGCCCTCTCAGCATCCTCCTGGCCCTGCTCTGGACACACTCCAGCAGCTCCACATCCCTCTTGTCATAGGGACTCCAGAGCTGGATGCAGTACTCCAGGTGGAATTAACCTCTCTCCATAGCCTATATGCAGCCAAATGATGTCTCAGGAGTGAATGGGGAATGTTTCCCTCTAGGCCATTGAACATTCCCCCACCTTAAAATAACAACAAAGTCACCCTCCCTCTTCTTGCACTTCTTTGGTGCAAAATTTCCAGCTAAGCCCACTCCCTGCAACTGTCTTTGAGAAGCAGTTTCTGGTGGATGCCATTCTTGAAGCAAGACCCTTCACAATGCTGCTCATTGTTAGGTTATGATTAATGTCCCCACTCAGTTGCTGACTCATGTGCAAATATTTAGCTTCTTTCTTTCTCTAGAGGACCTTCTGCAGAGCCCATTGCTGGAGTATCCAAGCAAACTTCCAGTGTCAACAATAATATCACCAAGACAGAAGAACTTTTGTGCCATCTTCCTTTAAGGGTCTCAGGCTGCTCGACTTAACCACCTTAGTGTTTGCACGAAGCAGCTAAGTGTTTGCCACAGAATGGCAAGAGTGGGATGTGGCACTGGGAAAGCTCTCCCTGCAGGTCAGGAGGGGCTGTTTAGACTGGAGAAGAGAAGGCTGAGAGGGGATCTGAGCAATGGCTATCAATAGCTGAAGGGGGCATCAGGAAAAGCGTGGCCAGCAGGGCTAGGGACATTCTTCTGCCCCTCTGAGACCACACCTGGAATATTGTGTCCAGTTTTGGGCTCCCCATTTCAAGAGAGGCAGGAACCTGCTGGAGAGAGTCCAATGGAGGCTACAAGGATGAGTGGGGGACTTGAGCATCTTCCCTATGGAGAGAGACTGCGAGCCCTGGGGCTGTTTAGTCTGGGGAAGAGAAGGCTGAGAGGGGATCTGAGCAATGTCTGTCAATAGCTGAGGGGTGGGTGTCAAGTGGAGGGGGCCAAGCTCTTTTATGTGTTGCACAGCCATAACCCAAGGAGCAATGGATGCAAACTGGAACAGAGAAGGTTTCAGCTCAACAGGAGGAGAAACTTCTTTATGGTGAGGGTGGCAGAGCCCTGGAGCAGGCTGGCCAGAGAGGTTGTGGAGTCTCCTTCTCCAGAGACTCTCCAACCCCACCTGGATGCATTCCTGTGTGGACTACCCTAGGGGATGCTGCTTGGCAGGTGGAGTGGTCTGGGTGATCTCTGGAGGCCCCTTCTAACCTCTAACATTCTGTGATTCAGTACTGAAGGCAGAACTGAGCTCTGCAACCTTTCTGAAGGCAGCTTCACAAGACCCCCTGACAGACTCATGTTTGATGCTAACAAAAGGGAAGCAGCTGGGCTAATATTTGAAGTTTGTGGTTAATCCAGTGCAGGTCTTGCAGCAGTTCAACCATATCCATAAATAAATCAGCCTTCCTTTCCTTGAAAGTCTGGTTTCAGAACCTGTAAATAACACTTATTTACCACTGGCTGTAACCTGCAGGCCATCCTTGCTGAAGTTGTCAAGGAAAGGCATTGACTCTCCAGTTTGATTAGGAAAGCAGATGTCTAAGTGGACTTTTGCTCCTTTATGCTCTTCAATAAACTTTACAAGACTGCAAGGTATGTTTTAACACAAACCTTCCTTACAGAATCAGAGTGGAAAAGAGCTCTAAGGTCATTGAGTCCAACCATCAACCTAAGACCAGTATGGCCATTAAACTATGTCCTGAAGTGTCTTGTCCATGGTTCTTTAACACCTCTGAGGGTAGTGACTCTACCACCTCTCTGACCAGCCTGTCCCAATGCCTGATCACTCTTTCAGTAAAGAAATGTTTCCTGATACCCAGTCTAAAACTTCCCACAATTTCAGGCCATTTCCTCTCATTCTTTCACCTCTCATTAGGCAGAAGAGACCAATCACCACCTCACTGCAACCTCCTTCAGATAGCAGTAGAGAGGAGTGAGATCTCTCCTCAGCCTAGAGGCAAATTCAGAGTCAAATGCCTCACTGGGACTCTGGGTTACCAAACTCTCATGTTATGGCCATGAAGTCCTTCTTCCTTCACTTCTCTGTGGCCCTTCACTTTCTTCTTCCTTCACTTCTCTGTGGCCCTTGCTGTTTCTTTCCAAAGTTCTATGTTTCTTGAAACACTCCCTGGACATTCTCAATGCAGATACACTGAACTTCAAATGCAAACAGAAATATGCCCAAAGCCCCTCAGCAGAGAAGGTGTTTTCATTTCCCCAGAATCAGTGCTTGCTGCACCAAATTCTTCCCCCCCACCACCACTCAATGTGAATCAGAGAATCACAGGAACATGGAAGTTGGCATTCTGGTGATAAAGATGTGCAGGGCAGGGTCAGGAGGATAGAGGATCAGGCTCTGCTCAGTGATGCCCAATAATATGACAAGGGGCACTGGGGGCAAGCTGGAGCAGAGGAGGTGCCACAGGAACAGGAAGAAAAAGTTTTTGCCTGTGAGGGTGAAAAAACACTGGAGCAGGCTGTCCAGAGAGGTTGTGGAGTCTCCTTCTCTGCAGACATTCCAAACACACCTGGATGTGTTCCTGTGGGACCTGCTCGAGGTGCTCCTGCTCTGGCAGGAGGTTGGACTGGAGAACTTTTGAGGTCTCTTTCAAGCCCTAATGTTCTGTGACTCTGTGATAAGCAGGGCTCCAGAAGAGAAATACTGGCAAAGAAGAGCTGGAGTGAGATCACAGAGTCACAGAAGCAGACAGGTTGGCACAGCCTCTCAGCATCACCAAGTCCAACCTAGAACCCTACTCTACAAGATTCACCTTCAACCTTAGCCCCAAGCACCACATCCAAACCACCCTGAAACACACCCAGGGTGGGTGACTGCACCACCTCCCTGGGCAGCTCATTCCAGTCCTTGACCACTCTCTCAGTGAAAAACCTTTTCCTAATGTCCAATCTAAACCCTCCCAGCTTCACCTTGAGGCCATTCCCCACTGTTCTGTCTCAAATTACCTGTGAGCAGAGCCCAGCAGCAGCTTCTCCACGATGTCCCTTTAGGTAGCTGTAGACAGTAGTGAGGTCTCCCTTCAGCCTTCTCTTTCTCTCTTGCTTGAATTGCCCTGTTCCTCGTTGTCACTCTGGAGAGCAGCAGGCTCCCAGGCAACCTTATTGTGGCCTTTCAATATCTGAAAGGGGCTATGAGAAAGCTGGGGAGGGACTCTTTAGGCTCTCAGGGAGTGATAGGACTGGGGGGAATGGAACAAAGCTGGAGGTGGGGAGATTCAGACTGGATGTTAGGAAGAAGTTGTTCAGCATGAGGGTGGTGAGAGCTGGCAGGGGTTGCCCAGGGAGGTGGTGGAAGCCTCATCCCGGGAGGTGTTCAAAGCCAGGCTGGCTGAGGCTGTGGCCAGCCTGATCTAGTGTGAGGTGTCCCTCCCTCCATGGCAGGGAGGTTGAAACTGGATAATCCTTGTGGTCCCTTCCAACCCTGACTGGTTCTGTGATTCTTTGAACACCCTTGAGGTGCACATTACAGCAGTGTCAGGATGCTGTGGTTGATGTTTGCACTGAGTATTTGGGTGGGGGATGCTTTGTTGTTACTCAGTCATCTTGAAATGCCTCTTGGTGCACGCCAGGCTAACCAAAGGTGCAAATGCCAGCACTCATTCATCAGAAGCAAGCAGACTGTGCAGCTTGGAAGGCTTGTAACAGACAAAGGGGAAGGAAAGAGACAAAGGATGCACTTCAGCTCTTTGAAGTGTGGGGTGGTTGAGCTGGCCACCCTGCTGACTTGATATCGATACAGACTGGGGGATGGTGACCTTGAGAGCAGCCCTGCAGAAAAAGGCTTGGGGTGCTGATGGCTGAGAAGCTGGACAGGAGCCAACAGTGTGCACTTGCAGCCCAGAAGGCCAATGGCAGACTGGGCTGCATCAACAGCAGTGTGGGCAGAGATGGAGAGAGGGGATCCTGCCCCTCTGCTCTGGGGGAACATCACCTGCAGTACTGTGTCCAGCTCTGGATCCCTCAACATAAAAGAGACATGGACCTGATGGAGAGGGTCCAGAGGAGGGCTACAGAGATGATCAGGGGGTTGGAGCACCTCTGCTAGGAAGACAGGCTGAGGGAGCCGGGAGTGTGGAGCCTAGAGAAAAGAAGGCTCCAGGCAGACCTCAGAGCAGCCAGGAGCTGCAGGGGCTGCAAGCAGGCTGCAGAGGGACTGTTGGCAAAGGCCTGCAGGGACAGGATGAGGGCAATGGTTTGAGGTGAGAGCAGAGCAGATTGAGACTGGATGTGAGGAACAAGTTCTGCAGCAGGAGGCTGCTGCCACACTGCAACAGGTTGTCCAGGGAGGTGTTTTAGGTCCCAGCCTTGGAGATCTTCGAAGGTGAGGCTGGACAAGGCTATGAGCAGCCTGCTTTAGGGGAGGATGTCCCTGCTGGCTGCAGGGAAGTTGGACTGGATGCCTTTTGGAGGTCCCTTCCAAGCCAAAGCTTTCTGTGACAACAGTGTCTGTTTACCACAAGGGGACACTTTGAAAGCAAAGGGACATTTGTGAGGCACTCAGAGCCATCCAGGCCAGGCCACTTCACTTGGCAGACCTATTTTTAGAAAGCTGAGAGCACAGATTTGAATCGATACTCACAAAACCTTCCCACAGCACAGCTGAGCAGAGCTTGTGCAGGCTGCCATCACCTCTTGTTCTCAGTGCAGCCTTCTGACTTGCTTTTCCAGTATTCCTCTGAGGGCTTAATTAGCAACAGAGATGGCTCCAAGTGAAAGGATCCTCACCCAGATCCAAACTCAGCTGAAATCTGAGGTAGCTCAGATGCATGATTCCTAAGTGAGCGTTGTCAGAGAGCCTCTGTTGCTCTCCTCCAGCGTATCTTAAGTGGAAGATGGCTTCAAGAATCAAACTGAAACTCCACTGGCACCATCAGAGGGCTGCATCCTAGTGTTGAAATTGAACAGACCTAAAGGTATAAAGCCAATTCCACTGCCATCCTCTAATTAAGTGCATGAACATTTCCAGCTTTGGCCTCTTCCTCAGGGCTGGCTGCAGCTCAGGACGAAGTGTGCCAGGAGCACGAGGCAGTTCTGTAATAGCAATAGCATGTTCCTTCTGCTCCTCACTGCTCCATTTCTAGGAAGCTGAGCTGCATTCTGAGAAGATAAAGCCTATCTGGGCTGCTCAGGAGCACACTGAGAGCTCCAGCTGCTGTCTCTAGGTGTTAGCCTGGGGCTTGGGGTGATTCACAGCTGTGAGCCCTTGAGAGCTGCTTTTTCTACTGTCCCCATGCTCTACAGGTGCTCTCTGACTGAGGGCTCTACCCACTTCAGTCCTTTATTCACATCACACCATGGATACAAAGGAGCTGCTGTGCCAGGTGCTCCTAAAACTGCCTCTGATGCTATCCTGGAGTGGTTTCCAAAGGCACTGAGGCATGAAGAGAACAGGAATATTTTAGAATCAGAGAATGGTTTGAGTTGGAAGAGACCTCCAAAGGCCACCTAGTCCAACCCTCCTGCAGTCAGCAGTGACATCCTCCACTGGAGCAGGCTGTTCAGAGCCTTGTCCATCCTGACCTTAACCTTTAGAAGTTTATTTGCTTCTTATCATAATTCCTTTAGAATCATAGAATCAAGCAGGTTGGAAGAGAGCTCCAAGCTCACCCAGCCCAACCTAGCACCCAGCCCTGCCCAACCAACCAGACCATGGCACTAAGTGCCCCAGCCAGGCTTGGCTTCAACACCTCCAGCCACGGCCACTCCACCACCTCCCTGGGCAGCCCATTCCAATGCCAATCACTCTCTCTGCCAACAACTTCCTCCTCACATCCAGCCTCAGCCTGCCCTGGCACAGCTTGAGACTGTGTCCCCTTGTTCAGTTGCTGGTTGTCTGGCAGCAGAGCCCAACCCCAGCTGGCTACAGCCTCCCTTCAGGTAGTTGTAGACAGCAATGAGCTCTGCCCTGAGCCTCCTCTTTAGTGTGACTTCAGTGCCACTCTGTAAAGGTTTGTGTATGTAAAGCTAATGCATGGCTAAAAAAGGGTAGACATTGTGAGGTGCTCAAGAAGTGCTGAGCACACAATAACCAGCCCCTACTGACATGACTTGTGTTGGGCATTTGAGTCCTAGAATGGCTCAGGTTGGAAGGGACCTCAGAGCTCATCTACTCCAACCTCCCCACCATGCCCAGGGACACCTCTCAATTAGACTCAGCTGATGAACATCCTGCCAGGAGTAAAAAGAAACCTGTATTTGCCTGAAGTGCTTTACAGGCCTTTTGATTCCCACATCCCCACCTAGGAGAATAAATCTTTCCAAAGGACCTCTCTAAATGGTGAGGCAACTCTCTGTGATCCTTCTATCCATCTAAGGATGAGGGATCCTATATCTTGTGAGTATAATGTTAATCACAGAAGGGCTCAGGTTGGAAGGGACCTCAGAGCTCACCTACTTCAACCTCACCACCATGGCAGAGTCACCTCTCAGCTGGACTTAGCTGCCCAAGGCTTCATCCAGCCTGGCCTTCAACACCCCAGCAAGGAGGCAGCCACAGCCTCCCTGGGCAGCCTGTGCCAGGCTCTCAGCACCCTCACACTCAACAACTTCTTGCTCAGCTCCACTCTAAGCCTGCTCTGCCTCAGCTCCAAACCATTGCCCCTTGGCCTGTCTGTGGACCCCCTCATGTAAAGTCATCCTGCAGCCTTCCTGCAGGACGCCTTCAGCTACTGAAGTCCTGTCATAAACTCCTGAAATACCTTAGCACTTTGAGTGTAATGACACTGCTGTTAGCCACCACAGCCTGGTGGCACTGACCGTGGTCCTTGCTGGCATTTTCTTACCTGGGTAACTTCAGTGAAGCTCTGCCTGTTGGTTGGATCAAGTGTCAGAGGGGGGTGTGCATGTTCCTGAAAAACAAGCAGTAAGAAAGGGGAGAAGTGAAGGAAATGGCATTCAGTTTGCACTAAGGAGTCTTTACAAGCATTTAAACCTCTTTTTTTTTGCTGGTGGGGTTTATTTTGCCACTCATCCTCACTGTCACTGGTGGGAAGCCACCATCTTAGCAATTCATTTTTGCACTTGCCACAGAGGAAGATAATATTTATCCATGTGTGGGAAGTGTCTTGAGGTTATGTGAGAAGCAAAGATTGGATGCATATGACAGGTGAGGCTCAACAAGGTACTCAGTGCCATGGTCTAGCTGACTGGACAAGGCTGGGTGCTAGGTTGGACTGGATGAACTTGGAGGCCCCTTACAACCTGCTTGATTCTTTGATTCTAGGATTCTAACATTCTATGATTCTCTGATTCAAGGCTCTGAGCAACCTGATCTAGCTGAGATGCTCCTGCTTACTGCAGAGGGGCTTGAACTAGATGACCTTTGGAGATCCTCTCCAACCTAAATCGTTCTATGATAGCATTTTTATTCCAGTACAGAAGATGAAACTTGTCCCACAACTGCTTCCTTGTCTGCAGTGTTCTTCACTGGTGTGCCTTTGTTTCCAGCTCTGTTGTGGCTGTGTGCAGCTCTGATCTGTTGGAAGTGTTGCTAACAATGCTGCTGGAAGCCTTTGGGCCATGACTGTGCCTCTGTCAGTAGAGTCATGTATTGCAGAATCATAGAATCAGTCAAGGTTCAAAGAGCTGAAGTGCATCCTTTGTCTCTTTCCTTCCTCTTTGTCTGTTACAAGCCTTCCAAGCTGCACAGTCTGCTTGCTTCTGATGAATGAGTGCTGGCATTTGCACCTTTGGTTAGCCTGGCGTGCACCAAGAGGCATTTCAAGATGACTGAGTAACAACAAAGCATCCCCCACCCAAATACTCAGTGCAAACATCAACCACAGCATCCTGACACTGCTGTAATGTGCACCTCAAGGGTGTTCAAAGAATCACAGAACCAGTCAGGGTTGGAAGGGACCACAAGGATTATCCAGTTTCAACCTCCCTGCCATGGAGGGAGGGACACCTCACACTAGATCAGGCTGGCCACAGCCTCAGCCAGCCTGGCTTTGAACACCTCCCGGGATGAGGCTTCCACCACCTCCCTGGGCAACCCCTGCCAGGCTCTCACCACCCTCATGCTGAACAACTTCTTCCTAACATCCAGTCTGAATCTCCCCATTTCCAGCTTTGCTCAATTCCCCCCAGTCCTATCACTCCCCGAGAGCCTAAAAAGTCCCTCCCCAGCTTTCTCATAGCCCCCTTCAGATACTGAAAGGACACAATAAGGTCACCTGGGAGCCTTCTTCTCTCCAGAGTGAACAGTCCCATGTATGTGGAGCTGACTCACATAACTACTGCAGGACAATATCATGACCTTGGCATTCAACCCCCATGCTTCTCAGGTGCCTTCCCACAGAACACTTTGTTTTAAACAAACAGCACCTACATTTCCCTCTGGCACTAGGATAACTGCCAAGGTTGCCACCAGACAAACTTACCTGGAAAGACTCCTCTGGACTTCCCTTGCAGAGCTGCAGCTCTGAGCAAAGAGTCATAAAATCATAGAATGGTTTAGGTCAGAAGGGAGCTCAAAGCTCAGCCAGTTCCAACCTCCTGCCATAGGCAGGGACACCTCCCGCTAGAACAGGTCTCTCAAGGCTTCATCCAATCTGGCCTTGAACACCTCCAGGGAGATTGTGGAGCACAGAATCACCCAATGTGATCTTTGATCTTTGATCACATTGGGTGATTCTGTGCTCCACAACCTCCCTGGTGGATAACCCATGCCAGTCTCTCACCATCCTCAACCTGTGCCAGTGTCACACCACCCTCACTGCAAAGAACTTCTTTCCAACACCCAGTTTCAGTCTCCCCTCTGCCAGTTCAAACCCATTCCTCCTCATCCTGTCATTCCCAGACCTTGTCAATAGTCCCTCCCCAGCCCTCCTGGAGCCCCCTTCAGATCCTGGAAGGCCACTCCAAGCTCTCCTCCAAGCCTTCTCTTCTCCAGGCTGCACAGCCCCAACTCTCTCAGCCTGGCCTCATAGCAGAGCTGCTGCAGCCCTCTGAGCATCTTCATGGCCTCCTCTGGACTGATTCCAACAGTTCCATGTCCTTTTTGTGCTGGGGGCTCCAGAACTTCACACAGTGCTCTAGGTGGGGTCTGATGAGAGCAGAGTAAAGGGTAAAGAAGAAGGTGATGAAGAACACACTTGAGCTCTCAGCCTATCTCTGTGTCAGGATGTGATTAAATTCAGTGAAAGAGAGATGCCAAAACTCATCAGGAGCTACAGCAGACAGGAGAGAGCAGAGAAGGGGAGCCCAGCAGTTGGTTTTTCATTGATGCATGCATGCAAGAGGCTGGATGCAGGCAGTGAACATATTTGACCCCCCTTGGGGGTTTGGGTCGACGAGAAGCTCAACAT
>WAAF01020606.1:0-25335 GCA_013400475.1 Tricholaema leucomelas
AGAGAGCAACTGTCCTGTCTATGTTTATACTCCTGGTCTTATACATCTCAGCAAACCTATGAGTGAAGTAGACATCACCATTGTTTCTCTTTCACAGCCTGTAATCTAGTTCTCACCAAGACATTCTAGTTAGCTTCAAACTAGCACAGAAGTTACTGCTATATATGGATATAACTCTAAAGGAGAGAGAAATAAAAAAGGCCTAAAAATACATGGAATTAAAATCTGACCATAAAAAAAAAAATTATCTGTGCAGCAATCATATCTAAATATATGCAGAACTTTTAAGGACTGTTTTTGCCTGATATTGTCCAAAAAATGACATAGAGCAAATTAAATCTCTGTAGATTTCCCAAGGATTGGTCTTCCATAAATGTAATCCAAGTCTGTTTGTGAAGCTTGATTTTGTAGCATTCTTTTAGACTACAAACCCAAAATGAGAATCAATGATGTGATTGATGATGTAATCTTTGACTGCATGTTGCTTCATTTTAATTTACACTAACAAGCAGCAACAGAAAAGGGGACACAGTCTCGAGTTGTGCCGGGGAAGGTCTATGCTGGATGTTAGGAGGAAGTTCTTGCCAGAGAGAGTGATTGGCATTGGAATGGGCTGCCCAGGGAGGTGGTGGAGTCACTGTCCCTGGAGGTGTTCAAGAAAACACTGGCTGAGGCACTTAGTGCCATGGTCTACTTGACTGGACAGGGCTGGATGGTAGGTTGGACTGGATGACCTTGGAGGTCTCTTCCAACCTAGTTGATTCTATGATTCTATTCTATGCTAAGACTGACATCAGAGCAGGAAAGAAATTTGCCCAGGAAAATAAAGAAAAGCATGATAGCAAAATTTGAGTACATTTCTCCACCACCACCCTGCCTCTGTGAAAAGAAAAACCAAAAGAAAGAGAGAGAGAGAGTGTGGAGAAAAGAGAGAGTGGGGGGAGGGGGGGGGAAAGAAGAAGAAGCTAGAGTGGAGTAGGAGGAGCGTGGTAGGTTGAAATTACCCTTGAATAAGTGTACCAGACCAGCTCAGATGGCTTAGAAGCAAATGAAGGTGTATATTTACAGCAAGCTAAAATTTACAAGCATATAATGCAATGCATGTGTACAAAAATATATCACAAATATTTACAATTGTTTACAATTTGGAAACAGCACAAGGATCCTCACAGGAATCCCCTTGAATTGTTCCTCAACTCCCCTGGACAAAACCCAGAACCACCTTCTACTCCTCCTCCCAGTGAGAAAACCGAGATGGCTGCAACTGTTACTACTCAGCTAAGGTTAGTGCAGAAATCAGCCAGTGCTGAGGAGTTAAGGAGCAAACAAAGCAGGAGGCAAAAAGGTGAAGAAAAGCAAAAATCATTTATATATGAGACTATATACTAGTCCAACAAATGAATGAAGTTATATAGATTTAGCTTATTGTTGTTCTTCTGCTCTCAATACAATTCTTTATTTAAGATTTTGAATGAAACTAGAGTGTTAACCCTGTGACTATCAGAAGGAGGCAAAGGGGAAGAGGAGGGAGGACAAAGACATTAAGAGGAATTAGAAGAAGGGAAAGTGAAGAGAGGAAAGAGAAGGAGAAGGGGAAGGGGAAAGGGAAAGGGAAGTGAAACAGGGAAAAAAAACTTCACAGCAAATCTTAGGAAGTTCTCAGTGCACTGAACTAAGTGTAGAATAATTATATTACATTGTAGAAACAAATTTGAATAGTAATTCTCACTAGGGGTGATCATTCCATCATTACTACTAGGAGTTTATACATGGGATGTCAGATGAATGTCACATAAGCTCTTCCCTTAGAAAATCCAATTTAAGGCTTACTTCAGGTCAATTTATATTTTTCTGAATATTTCTCATCTCATTCCTAAACCCAGCAATTTCCAATCGTGCTTTACAGGGTGTGAGGCAGCACTAAGGAATGGAACATATGGAACATTTTAATGAATAACATTTATTGAATATTTGTTTATAACTATATCAGAATATTTTAATGAATAAAACTAAGTGATGGGGGGAAAAGCACAATGGGGAAAGTGAAGTCACAACAGCATTTAACCTCATTCACGTGAGCAGTGACGTTCCCTGTGCGATTTGTCATGAGGCACTTTTGACCACATTGTCTGATGAATGCAATCTTAGGTAGGAGGCTTGCTGCACATTGTGGCTGGCAATGCACCAGAGACCTGCTGAGTCTGACTGTACACAGTCTGTCACGTCGCCTGGCTTAAGCAAAGCTATACTAAAGTGTTTCAGGCTCTGTTTGTTGACCATTGGAGTTCAGCTAGGACAGAATTTATCTTCCTCAAATACTCATTATCTTAGCTAGCTAACTCATCATCATTTAGTCAGCTTAAGTCCATACATGTGAAGGGCACAACAGCTAATGCTGTCATGTGGACTGTGAAGTGATCCATGAAAGAGCATATATGGCACTGCCTCATAAACAGGTACTAGAAGTGATTTACCTTTGAATACTTTTTACACCTATGAAACTCGTATGCTGGCAGTTGAAAATACTGTAATTGTTTCCCCAAGGAAATTCAGTATAAATCCAGTATCTTCTCTGCAGAGTAGAGCTTCTTTACCTGCCTTTGCAGCTGGTGTGATTGAGGTCAAGTGAGTAATCTAAGGTCGCACAGTGAATGAATGACCCAGAAAGATGTTGAAACCAGGCCAGGACCTTTTCAAGTTCCCTGCTGCAACTACTGAAGCACATGGTCTCCCTTGAATAATTCTGCCTGTTGATCCCCACTGAACACATGCATTTCCTAGTGCCACAGGAAATGAAAGTTTACATTCAGGCTGCTGTAAGAAGTAACATGCAGTGGGAACAAAATACTTTGGTTTAGAGATGGATCAGTAACACTGCTTCCATCTTTATACTTCAGGGTATATTTACACCCTCAGAAAAGATGGGAAAGCATACAAAGCCCAATCAAAATAATTGCAGATTTATACTCTAAGTCAAGATCCCAGATTTGTTCTCAAATGTTTATCTTTTCTTTAAATGGATTAAATTTTTCAGGCTTGTTTTCGGCTTTTTCCCAGTCACAACAGTTTGAGGCACTTAATTTTTTGTTGTCTTTCAAAAGAGAAGACATCACTGTGTTTGTAAGAACCACAGTGAGTCTTATTGACCAGCCCACAGCTAACTTTCTGGGCCAGAGAGCAAGCCCAGCGTCAAGTGTTCCAACTCTACAAATTTCAGAGGAATTCTAGAAATAGTCCACAAGGAAAAAAAACAGCCTGGATTGAGGTGCAGTGTTTCACATTTGCAAAGCACTTTTCACACAGGACTAAATAATATGGAGTTACAATGTATTGGCTAGGCTCTGTATGTCCTTCTATAACCAAAGATGACAGGAAAAGTAGCAGAAACGAATACCTGGCTAAGATGGTAAGACCTATAGTACGGAGTTGGTTTAAATGTACTTACAATTAAGAAAATGCTTTGACATCTGCAATGAGAGGGGAAGGAATCAAACAAACAAGCAAACAATTAGAAGCAAAATCTCAAACATTTAGATCTCTTCTTTTGAAAAACCCAGCTCCCAGCCTCAACAATTAGATTTCCTTTACTCCACAGACAATGACTACAGATGTTTACCGCGTATACAAGGAGGATCAGTAGTGGTTTCCTTCTACCTGTAGGAAGCCAATCTGACTCACATTCCATCACTTAAACACAAAACTAGTCCATTATTTAAAACAGTAGTGGTGCCAAGAATCTTCATTTCCTGCAGGCACAGCAAGGATGAGTGTTTAAAGAAGACCTGTGTATGAACTATACCACTCAGCTTAGGGCAGGTGACTTCTCATCTCTGTCTGTGTTTTTGTTCTGCTTTTTCTTTGTAGATTGTGTCCTGCTTAACCCTATATGCTGTGAATCTTAATTGCTAGTAGCAAATACTTCTACACATCTGCTCTAAATTTACTTTTCAAATAATATCTATATGTCTAGGGTGAAACTGGCAGTCTGCAGCAGGGAAGGAAAGATCAGTACTACTAATAAGAACAGTTATTTACAAGCCCAGAAGTCTCAGCAGGTATCATTTTTCTTCCCAGTGTCATTCAGCTATCTGAGATCAGAATATTACAGCTGTTTTGTACCAGTAACACTATGCAATTATTTTAAATAAGGGAAATAAAACATATATTTATGCATGGCTAAAACTATGGAGCAATTACAGGGGTGCAGAGTGAAACTCATCTGGAACTGGACCAGAACCAGAGGCCAATTTGTTGCCAAGGGAAAGGGGTGATGTACGCAGGAAGTTCTCCACAGAGAGAGTGATTTGCCCAGAGAGATGGTGGAGTCATCATCCTTGGAGGTGTTCAAGAAAAGACTGAATGAGGCACTTAGTGCCATGGTCTAGTTGACTGGACAGGGCTGGGTGATAGGTTGGACTGGATGACCTTGGAGGTCTTTCCCAACCTGGTTAATTCTATGATTCTATGACTGGCAACAGTATGGAGATGTTAGGTAGAGCTAAGCAGTGTTTCACGCATTTTGTATTCACAGGTCATCAAGGTTTCAGGTTTGTGCCTAGCCACAGACGCCTACAAATGTGGCATAGCTCAAATTTGGCACTGAAGAAAACATTAGGGAAAAGTGATCCAGCTCCCTCCAAAATAGAAAGATATCTGTAGAAGTTAAGAGCATGGTGAATCACCATTGTTTCTTAAACACCATGCTCTGTCTTTGGGACTCAACTTGCCTTCTTTTCAATATCTGATGGAATTTCAGCCTGAGTAGTGCGCTTATGGTCTTATGTCCTATAAATTCAACTGATTTTAGAAAACTTTTGTGTACTGTGTGATGAATAATATAATTGCTTAGCAGCTTCTAACACAGTTTCCATAGAGTGAATAGTACTATATGCACTATGTTTTCCTTTATTTTCCCACGGGGGTTTGTCCTTGAAAAAAAGAAAAAGCAGACCTTACTGAGAAGTACAGTAGTTAATTCAGACAGTTTCGAGTTGCCTAGAGCCATTGACTGATATATGCAAAACCTTTCCATTATGTTTTCAAAGCAGCAACAAATAGAATTAACAGTGCAATTCCTTTGATGATACTTTGAAACATTTTTTAAATTGCCTTCCATTACTGTCTGGGCTTGATGCTTCCCCCTCAGAAACTAGTGGGAGTTCTGCCACTGACTTCAGGGGAAGGAGGATTGGGTTGTTTTCAGCACAGATTTTAAAACAAAGGCTTGAAATTGGCAGGAACAAAACACTCTGCCATGAATCAAGACAGCAGGTTGCCAGATGGCAGCTTTTCGGTGTTGTGCAAACAAATTTGGTTTATTCAGTATAAATATTTGAAGGAAATAGAAAGAAGAGGGTAATTCTAACTTACCAAAAAGTCAGACTTGAGTCTTTTAAATGTTAACTTAGTTCCAAGAGAAAAAGAATTTCTACCAACACTGTTAAATTATTGCTCTAGAAAGCATCTGAGCCAGGCTTACCACGACAATTTGTACTACTACAGATATTCTTTTGGACAAGTAAAGAAAAATAAGAAAATTGGAGAAGGAAATGATTCACATAATTACTTGGAGAAGGCAGTTTAGGAGCAATTGTTATACTTCCAGTTGAGGAGTACATGTTCCCTATGCAATCCAAAGAAAGAAGGAGGCACGCTGAGAGGCCATTTCGAGCTTTCAAGTTAGATACCTGAAGGTAGGTGCTATGAATATGCCATAGTTTTCAAGTGAAATCTTGAACATATGGATAATCATCCAGATCTACTCAGCAGGTAACAGCCAAGAGAAGAGGCAGGCCAATAATTCCAGAAGAGCACTGTTGTTGGGCTTCTTAGTGTATTTTGTTTTGAAAATTAACTTTGGATCTACTTGGAAGAATGAGCTATGAGTAATAAAAATTTAATAATGCTGTCCAGCAAAGCCTTGATTTTTTTTTTCCTTGTGGATTGAGAAGGTTTGACAAGATGCATGTATACAGGTCAGAGACTACCAACAGCTTTAAGCTTTATTGTACTGTGCACTCCTTTTCTCAGTTACATCTACCTTAAAACAAACAAGCCAAAACAACCCAACAAAGAAAAACAAATTTAAAAACCCAAACAAACAAAAAAACCCAACAAAATAAACCCAGTGTATTTGCTTTGAGTTCTCTCTGCGTACAGTTTCATTCCACCTGTGGTGAAGGATGTGTTTTGGAAGGGCTGAAGGCTTCACCCTTTAGCAAATAGTGAAATCTACATTCCAGTCAAATATGATCGGCGCTGGAGTGCAGAAGGATATTTTTATTGTCCATGTTTGCCCTCAGAGTACCACTGCACATTGCTAAGCACGCTGGCTTTTTGCCACTTCTATTTTAAGCTGTTCAAAACTCTGGGAACTGAAGAAGTATCTGCCTTTGCTTTTTAAGGGAAAAACATTAAGTAAGCAAATGTTTTAAATAACTAAGATGAGAAAATGTATATGTTCTTAGGTGGGCATGCTTATTTTAGTTAGAGAGACCTGACTCTGCCTTTAAATTAACCTCCTGTCCCTTACACGCTATTCATATGTAGTGTACTGACCTCATGAGAAAGAAAATCGAACCAACCGTAAATTGCCTGAACAGATTTGTTTGAACTCATGGAGCAGTAATTACTACATTTACATTACTTATCAGGACAAGTTGGACTTGCCACACCTTTTACTCAAAAGGTCACATAGAACTTTTTTTGTGCTTGTTAAGAAAAAATATAGCAGTGGGTCACAAACTGGAATTAATTCCCTGAGTATGATTCCTAGAGCACAGAGAAAGGGAGAAGAGAACAAATGACTAGCAGAAAAGATCAGAAGACCAAGGCACAAAAGTGGGAAGGAACACATTCAGTATCTGATGAAATAGTTTCATTTCAGATGTATCCTCCTCAGCTTACTTCAGGGACCGGCATATGGCACATGCTACAGATGGATAGGCAGAGATACATGTACAGCTGTAAGGTTCTGGCATTCCTGGTCCTTGCCCATGCTGCCAGCTGGCCAGCAGAAAGCAGGTTTGCAGGATGATTTGATTTTCCACAGCTGTCATACGAAGCATGAGGTCAAGGGAGGTGAGGAGAAGGAGGAGATGTTGGAGAGGAGAGGGTCACAGCTGACTGATCCTTGCTTACAGCACAAAGGCTGGCTTCAGCCCTGACAGCTACAATATCCCAGGCAGCAACTTTCTCCCTGTGCAAGCCCTTCATGCACTGATAACATAAGGTACTGGTCTCAACAGGACTGGGAACTCCGGAACTCACACGTGCTGAGTACTGTGTACAGTGTACAAAGCAGGTGAATGCTATACAAGATGGGTGATTCTTGTCTAACATCCAATATATATGCCAAGTATGCTGGGGATCTAAGGACTTCTTTTGTTGGTAGCTACATTGGGGAAAATTCACACTAACAATGCTCTCTGTTGAGGGCAAGTAGTCTTTTAAATGGAAGATAAATAAAAACCTTTTGTAGTTGGAACCAAAGTTGAGTGCAGGATCCTCTGCATACATGCTCCCATTTTTGTCAGTGTGGTTTGAGCATTAATTCACTGTTCTTTTCCCAGAAACTTTTAGGTAATGATATTCAGGCCAGAAATTGCTATACTCATTTTTAGTAGGATGACTTGCTAGAAATACATAATTTCATGGCTATTAGTTTTAATGAAGTTTAGTTGTTCATTAGTTATTTACAATATTTACATATATGATATGAATTATGTAAAGACATCTGAACAATTAATTCCATGTGAAATAACCAGATAACACTACTTGATTCAAGATAGTGCAATAAAGGCTCATGTCTAAGGAATTTCAGATGAAGAAGACTAACTGGATAACAAAATATCAGAAGAGTGTCAAAAACTTCTCTTGCGAAGAAAGGCTGAGAGAGTTTGAGTTGGTCAGCCTGGAAAAGGGAAGGCTCTGTGCAACCATTCAGTATGCAAAGAGAGCTATGAGGAAGATGGAGAGACTTTTATACCAAGGGCTGTAGTGACAGGACAAGAGGCAACGTTTTTAAACCAAAATGGGGTACACTGAGGTTAGATATAAGGAAGAATTTTTTTATAATGAGAGTAGTGAGATACTGGAACAGTTTTTCCAGGGAAGTCGTAGATGCTCCATCACTGGAAGCGTTCAAGATTGTGTTGGACACAACATTGAGTAAACTTGATGTCGTGAAAGATGTCCCTGCCCATGGCAAGTGGGTTGCACTAGATGATGTTTAAAGATGCTTTCCAACCCAAACTCTCCTGATTTTTTGCAGTGAAAAATACAAGATAAAAGGTGTTTGCCTTCAGTTACATGAGATGAGCTGTGAGCTGTCCATCACTCTGTAGAAACAAGACCTACTAAGAATAATTTAGAATAATTAGGAAAGAAATAGGGAATAAACCTGAAAATATTATTCTCTAATACAGATCTATTAGTCACTCTATATTTTAATGCAGTAATCTAGTCATCTCAGCTCAAAAGAATTATTTGTTAACAATGTTCAAAGACCACTAGGATGGTAACATGGAAGCAGTATTTAAAAAAGCATGACTTAAGAGGCATTAAGGGAAAATGTGGAGTTGAAAATAAGTGAACACTGGGAAGGCATTAGGAAGTAAAATATTACAGGCCCTTTTCTTTTTCTCCTCTCCCTAAGTGTACACTTACTGGTTACTGTTGTTGAACCAGATGAATCTGAACTGTGTGGCTGCTCTTCCATTCTTATTATGAACCTTTTATGCTATTAATGTTATCGTGACTCGCTGAATAATTCTTCAGCAAGGAAATAAAATTTTATGTTCACAAGTATTGATATAGGTATTCATATCTTAACAGATCACAGGATGTTAGAGCCACGAAGATGATCAGAGGGCTGGAGCACCTCTGCTATGAGGACAGGCTGAGAGAGTTGGGGCTCTTCAGCCTGGAGAAGAGAAGGCTTCGAGGAGACCTTATAGTGGCTNACTGGAAGGGAGCTCTGGAGATCTTCAACACCCTTTCCCAGAGCAGGACCATATAATCTAGTGCAGGTCGCATCAGAATGCATGCAGATGGGTCTGGAATATCTCCAGAGAAGGAAACTCCATAACCTTCCTGGGGAGCCTGTTCCAGTGCTCTGTGACCCTTACAGTAAAGAAATTCTTCCTCACATTGAGGTAGAACTTCCTGTGCTGTAGTTTACATCCATTGCATCACACAGCACAAGTGAGAAGAGGCTGTCCCTTCCTTCTTGACACCCAGCTCTCAGATCTTTATATACATTTGTGAGATCCCCTCTCAATCTTCTCCTCTCCAGACTAAAAAGGCCCAGGTCTCTCAGGCTCTCCTCATAAAGCAGTGCTCCAGTCCCTTAATCACACTTGTAGCCCTCTATTGGACTCTCTCAAGTAGATCCCTGTCCCTCTTGAACTGGGAAGCTCAGAATTGGATGCAATATTCCAGGTGAGGTCTCACTAGGGCAGAGTAGAGGAGGAGGAGAACCTCCATTGATCTGCTGCACACACTCTTCTTAATGCACCCCAGGATCTCATTGGCCTTTTTGGCCACAAGGGCATGTTGCTGTACTATGGATAACTTATTATCTAGTAGGATTCCTATGTCCTTCTCCACAGGGCTGCTCTCTAGCAGATCACCTCCCAGCCTGTACTGGTGCAGGTTATTATTCCTTCTCAGATGCAGGATTCTGCACTTTTCCTTGTTGAACCTCATTGGGTTCCTCTGTGCCCAGCTCTCCAGTCTGCCCAAGTCTCACTGAATGGCCACAGCCTTCAGCTGTATCAGCCAAGCCTCTCAGTTTGGTGTCATCAGCAAACTTGCTGAGCAGACACTCTGTGTCCTCATCAATGTCATTGATAAAGACGTTGAATAGGATTGGGCCCAGCACTGATCTCTGAGGGGCTCCACTAGTTGCAACTCTCCAGATGGACTTGGCACCATTGACCACCGCTCTTTGGACTCTGTTGCATAGCCAGTTCCTAATCCACCTCACTGTCTGCTCTTCTATCCCACACTTCTGAGCTTGCTCATGGAGATGTTATGGGAGATGGTGTCAAAAGCCTTGTTAAGGTCAAAGTAGACGACATTCATTCTCTGCTTGGTAAATCCATGCTGAATACTCCTGATAAACTCCTTCTCTTCCAAGCATCTAGAGATGACCTCCAAAATGAGTCAATCAATTTTCCAGGGATGGAGGTGAGGTTGACTGGTCTATAGTTTCCTGCAACCTCTTTCTTGACCTTTCTGATCATTACAAAAAGACTGTGAGGAATGTGTTCAGGTGAGAAAAGGCTATTTATTGGAGGTCACAATCTAATGATGATGCAAGACACAAGAATTCAGAGAATTAAGCAAACTAAATAGGGAGGGGTCAATAGTAGTAGTCATAGGAAATGGAGCTGTCCTGTTTGTCCTCCACAACGATCCATTACTTTGGAAGTTAACCATCTTCAGTTTGGGGTTCCTGGGGACAACTGTTCTTCACAAGCCAAATGTGTATTTTCATTTGGGAAGAAAGTGGGTCCCTTTCCTTATACATGACCAACATTTAAGAGACATACATTCTTATTTTTCTGGAATACAGACTTACAAGTTCTGAAGCAGATGTGTCTTTTACAGCTCATGCAGGAAGAGCACAGAACTAAAGAGTGAGATGGTCTCTGAAATCCAGAAAGTCAGAGATTTGTATCAGCTTTCTTTTCTCACGTATTTCTTTATTCATTCAGTGAATTAATGTGTAACCAGACTCAGTAAGCGAGGATGAAATTGTCTACTTCAAAATGGACCCTACTAAGAAGGAAGTGACCAGATTTAAATTTTAATTTCCAGAAGAAGATAAATAATTATTTAGAAGATGTTAGCCTTTATTTTTGGGGAAATTTGGTATGTTTGTTTCGGGTTTTGTTTGGTTTGGGGTTTTTGTTTGGGCTGGTTTTTTTTTTTATTTGTTTAGTTTAATTTTGGTTTATATTCTTAATGAAGTGGTGTAGGCCTCACATCGGAGCAACAACTTATTTCCTCTTGTGGCTGTATTTTAAGTGAACCTTTCACTCAAGTCCGCACACCTTTTAATAAGCAGGTAGTTTGTCTGTCAAGCATCTTTCTGATACAGTCATGCCTATGGAGAAAGCTACATTCTAAGCCTGTGCTGACATTTGTAAAGTCATGGATTTTCCCACTGGTGAATGACCACCTTTAATATTTAGTTGTAAATATATTCCCTGATATAATTTTGATCCACATCAAATAACGCTGTTTCAAACAATGCAGGAGAAAATTCAGGATGTAGTATATCTCAGTGAGTTTCCTACAGATAGTGTGGGGGTCTAGCCATTGTAGTTTGAGGGAAGAAATAACATGGGCATAAATGTATAAGCCTGCATCAGTTTGCCTCCGGACCAGATAAGACACTCTGGTCTTTTTTGTGTGCTAATGCAGATGAGTTTTGGGAAACAGGCTTACACTGGTAGCTGAGTCCCCTTAGGAGCTCCAGGAGGTCTCAGAACAGACAAGGTGCAGATCAGGCTCCAGCATCCCCAGCCAATAGAGAACAAAAAGGATGTGGAAAGCTTCATTAGTCAACAATGCAAGGGAATTAACCACCGCTTTGCTTTTTTATCCTTCTTTTGTTTGTTTGGGGTTTTTTGGCATGTGTGTTTCTGATGGTGACTGTGATCTGTATTTGCATAAGTATAACCCCTTGTGATGTGCATCCAGGTTTACTTGAGCTGTTTTTCTTCTTAGTCTCTTTTACAAAGAAAAAAAATAAAAAGCTTTGGTTCTCTGGGAATAACATCAATGAAACCCAGAAACTATTTATTGTTCTGCGTACAGAATGCACTCGTGCATTGTTCTTTTGGAGTAAAAGAACAATAAATGATTACTCTATCCTTGGAAGGGAAGGACAAAACTTCTTGACGGACACCAGTAAGTGTTGTTAAAAGTTAACAGGCTGTAAAATAAAACATTTGAAAAGAGATCACCTGCTTCAAACATCCTCTAAAGTGAATGTGGAACCTGTTGCAAACTCACGAGATGTTCTCTAACAATTGTGAAAGAATCGTGGTAGACCTTTCCTTGATAGAATGAATCTACAATTCCTTGTGCCGTCAGAGAAAAACACTTTGATGATGTATTGTGGCCCTGACCCAGCTGGTTGGCATGCACTGTCACTCCAAAATTCCATTAACAGGGTGCCTGAGGACATGAACTCAGTTTGACTAGAAAACTTCATGTATTTCAATTAAAAAATGCATTTATTTAATTAATGTAGACATTAGAGAGAACAGTGCTTTAAAAAGGGGGACTGAACTTGGTAGTCTGACTTTTTCTCCTTTTCCTGACATCTGGGAAAGGTTGCCCTTTATTTTTTTTTTTTTCCTTGCAAGTGTAAGATATAGGAAAAGGAGGAACAAAAGCCTTGCAAATTAGTAGCTAGCAGGCACTGAGGAAGATGTCAGGTCTGCTGGACTCAAAATATTTGTGTTTAGAAGCTGATAGCTCTTTTTTATTTTTGTTTGTTGTTGTTTTTTTTTTTACAGCTGATAAGACAGAGAGAATTTCATTTAAAGGTGCAAGAAACCAAGAGGGGGTTCGACCACAACAGATGTTTGTGGACATAATTTCAACTGTAGAATCAATGTTTTCTGTCATACAATAAATGGGACAAAGTTCTACCCTTGCTTACACCTGAGCCGCTTTGCTGAAAGCAGAATGTGAAGTGACGAAGCAAAAAACATTGTTAATGGCAATTTCATCAGGGATGTTCCTATTGTACCTAGTCTTTGTGGATCCTGTTTTCTGTTTCAATAAAATGTTCTCCTGTCCTGACCAACTTAAATCACTTTCAAAACCGTTTGAACTCCACAGCATAGTTAAGGGTGCATATTGAAATACAATTCATACTCCAAGCACAATTGCTTGTTCACAACTTCCAGAAGATGTCATGAAGAAGGTGCCACTGCTGTCCTGCTTTTATAGGTGCAGTTTTCTGAAGCAGTAATAGCAAAGTTAATTTTAAATAATTAGCTGTCATGTGGATTGTGGTCACAAATGGATACATCTTTCCTAAGACACTCTGTGTGATACCCACTCTTATCAACCTAATGTAAACAGAGCTTTAGTTACCCACAGGCACACCACATAGATCTTATCTAGCATAGGAATACCAAATTAGCAGTGACCGATTCTTAGGTAGCTATCAGCTAGCTGGCAGCTGTGATTTTTCATATCCAGTACATCTGTTCAATACCATATGCCAAGGCTAGATCTAGGGATTTTGGCACCTTGCTCTGGCTGGACAAGGTCTTTGACATGTTTTCTCCTTGATGTAAGCCCAAACAATGAATAGCTTCAATTGCATTTGCACTTAGTATTGTCCACATTATTTATTTACTTTGAGCAGTTATACAAATGGGACAACTCTGCAATCTGATAAAAAGAGAGGAGCTTTGTTATGTATCATAGAATAATGATGTGTCAGAGAGTGGACACACAAGTATTGCTTTTTGAGCTGCTGTCACAAAGCTTAACCTTGCTTACTATAAAGGAAAATTAGTAGTCCATAAAGGGGTTTTGTGGCCTGTTGTAAGAAATCCAAAATCCTAAGAACACAAACCACAGAATCTTCAAGATATCATGCAAATGGAGACATAATATCCCCACAATTATCCTGATGATGCAGTAAAGCAACAGAACAGATTAGATATGTTAATTTCACATATATCACTCCTGCTTTTGTCGTACACAAATCTATCCTAGCACCAGAGATGCAGTCCTCTCTTCTCTCTCCTTGGCTGCTTTCTCCTTTCCATCTTTGCTAGCTCCTGGATGTTTGGAGATGCACAGTAGCTCAGAGAAGGAACTGACCCAGCCAAACTACTCTTGGGGAGGTGAAGGGGAGCAGGGAGCTTATTCTCAGAGACAATTTCCAATGTGTTTCATTATATAGTGGCTCAGAGGCTAGATCTGCAACTAAAGAGAAGATTGGGACAAGTATTGGCAATTAACCAAGAGAAGGGCAGAAAAAAATCCATTTTAGTAGCACTTTCTTTTTTTTCCATATTAAAAACACCAGGTAATCACAGTCAAAATTGTATTAAGCAATAGCCACTGGAGTGTCTCTTTCTGAGGGACAGAAATTAAGTTAATTTAAAACTACCCAAAAAATGTAGGTTTATTTTTACTAGGATTTCATATGCAAGTTAAATGTGTTAAAATGTTAAATGGAAATTCCAATTATAATAGATTGAAAACTGATGATTTCTGTTGTGTGGCCTCAGCTGTGTTTCTGAATATACATGCAAGACAGTAGATCTTGTGTGTGACCAGCCAGCCTGCCAACACCTGTGTAGGAACAGGAAAGGTCACAAACAGTCCTGTGGACTGAAGTCCAAAGTGTAAGGCTTCAAAAGAGCCCAGTATCCCAACTTGCTGATGTGGTCAGAAGTGACACCTGATGATAAACTGATTATAAGCATCCTAAAGCCTACTTCTAGTGCTCCAGGACTGATCCTGCTGAATGGTAGTTGCCTTTGCACATGCTACAGTCTAGTTTGGAGACATTAATGAATGGCAAAACTATGTAAAGGATTTGAATGTGGAGTGAATTGTAGTGGGGCATGGGTGTGTTGAGTTTTAGGGATATTGAGGGGGTGTGGGGGTTTGGTTTTTGATGTTTTTCATTATTTGTTCTCCACCTGTAGAATCACCATCCAAATTCAGCAAACCCTAGTCAGTTCTGTCTCTCCTCTCCCCCTTCCTTTCCCCTTTTCTTTCCCCTTCCCTTTCTCCTTTTCCCTTTTCTTTCTCCTTTCCCCTCTCCTCTCCTCTCCTCTCCTCTCCTCTCCTCTCCTCTCCTCTCCTCTCCTCTCTCTTCCCCTTTCCTTTCCTTTCCTTTCCTTTCCTTTCCTTTCCTTTCCTTTCCTTTCCTTTCCTTTCCTTTCCTTTCCTTTCCTTTCCTTTCCCATCTCCTTCCCCCTTTCCTTTCTTCTTTCCTTTCCACTTTCATTTCCCCTTTCCTTTCCTTTCCTTTCCTTCCCTTTCCTTTCCCTTCCTTTCCTTCCCTTCCCCTCCCTTTCCTTCCCTTTCCTTTCCTTTTTTTTCCTTCTTTTTTTTTTTTTTTTTTTTTTAAGACATCAATGGAAGAAACATAAAAGAGCAAAATAAGCACAAGCAGAACCTCTCAGACTTGGGACCATCATGGTTTCTTTTCCTCCAGTATACATACTTGAAGAAAAGAAACTCAGGAAAACTAAATGTTACAGGTTATAGACATTACTACGTACACTTCCTCTTGCACGCTTTGTGGGGATGAAATGGCACACAGCTTTTATCTTCTTTAAAATTATAGCTCTTTTTATTTATAAATACTTCAGCTTGAAAAGCTGTTAAAAGCAATAAACCACATCTTTCTGAGAACACAATTCCATTATTTAATCATGCCCAGAGGCAGCAAAGACACTGGGAAATAATTGTCTTTTCATCACTCAAGCATGAAAAGCCCAACATTGTTTGAAACCTAATTCTAACAAACCTTTAATATTCCAGTTCAGAAATCCCTTGACCATGGGCAAGTACAATCTCATTTCTCCGTCCTTTAAAACAGTTTGATGAAGTATCCCAGAAGGCATAAGTTGTGTTCTCTTCTCTGAATTCTTTTCTTTTTCCTTTAGCCTGCGAGGTTTCACCTCTTTTTACATCCCTCTACCAAACCACAATTTCATTAGGATGTTAACATCTCCACCAAAAAAAAAAAAAATCATCCATAAATTTCTTCAATCTAAAAATTCTTTTCAATATTGGGGAAATTGCATATGAAGAAAACAGACCATGGGGAACAATACATCCAGAATTACTGTAGTTACACAATCATGGCAGGACTGTGTTGCTGCAATGGCATTGTTTTGGCACAATTTGTCTTTCTCAGACTAATGGCTGTTTTTCTACTAATCAGGCAAGTATTTGCAGAACCTTTTGCTATATTTTTCCACTCCATAATAAAAGACTTGTCATATATCACAAAATCACGAGTTTCTGTCACTTATAAATAAATTAGCTGGCTAATGGTAACATTCTGTTTCATAATTAATAGACCCAGTAAGTGAAAACACACAGTAAGATTATGCCATTATAGGACCAGATGTCTTGTTCTGATTTCATAAGCACAGGTGAACAGAATATAAACAACAGATGAATGGGACTGATATTGAATAAAGGTGGCCCATAAATAATACACTTAAATTCAAATTCAGAGCTAAAGTGTACATATTCACTCTTAGAACAGTGACTGTTCAAAGCAGATATCAGGGGCACGAAGATGTCAGACTACAGACAACAGCAAACTAACAAGAGGCAACCAGCAAGAGAATAAGGAGACACAGTCTCAAGTTGTGCTGGGGAAGGTATAGGCTGGATGTTAGGAGGAAGTTCTTCACTGAGAGAGTGATTTGCCATTGGAATGGGCTGCCCGGGGAGATGGTGGAGTGATCATCCCTGCAGGTGTGTAAGAAAAGCCTGGATGAGGCACTTAGTGCCATGGTCTAGTTGACTGGATAGGGCTGGGTGCTAGGTTGGACTGGATGATCTTGGAGGTCTCTTCCAACCTGGTTGATTCTATGATTCTATAATACCAAATGAGAAAGAAAATTAAGAATTCTTCAAAGTTTGATGTGATAATAATGTCCACATGAATCTAACTTTTAATTATCATCCATATGAATACAAAACAAGAGTGATCCTTTGCCTTACAGCACGTTTTATTCTTTTTTAATAACAAGAACATACACACAGCTTACCTGTGTAAACTTGAACAGCTGAACACGTTAATACTGTGTTCCTGTTAATAATAGCTACACAAATGACACGTCACTGAGTAGTGCAGTTTCAGTGTGGTTTCTTCACAGATGATAATGCCTGTCAGGCATTTCAAATACATGAATAAAAACATTAGTAAATAATAAAGACTTAAAAAGTAAGAACTTTGGAATATAGGGTACAGGCAGTGCTTTTTATAGACTCTCTGACTAAATCAAAAAAGTTGGGCATGGGCTGAACAGGAATGCACTTTAAGTTGAAATGCATGAGCCGCTCTTTCTTTGTAGAGTTCCAGAGAACTAAATGGGCTATTTCATGTAGCAGTTGAAAAGATCAGGGCTCAAAATAGCACAGGTGGAACAGGGAATCCAAGACAACTTCTGACTCGTGCAAATACATGCACACTACCAAAATCAATCAAGAAAACAGGTCACCAACTGCAGAAAAGGAAGTGAAATAAAGACATTTTGGAGAAGAGAGAATAGCTGCTTTACTAACTGTGCATTAGTTAGATGAGAATAATGCAGGGAAAAAAAGAATAGGAAACTAGCTATAGTCAAGATTTTAAAGCTAGGGGGAGAGATTTATTTCAAGCAAGTGCCACCAAAAATAAATTGCTCTAATAAATTAGACTGAGGGTCACTCAGTCTAAAATGTGGTGCAGTACAGCATTTTAACACAGGACTAAATCTCTCATGATAGGCAGGTCTTTGGAAAAGTGAACAGAGGTAAGAGCACCAAACACATTGTAACAGGCATCACTACTTCAATGTCCCCCCCAGTTTAGAAGGGACATTGAAATCCTTGAGTGTGTCCAGAGAAGGGCGACGAGGCTGGTGAGAGGCCTCGAGCACAGGCCCTACGAGGAGAGGCTGAGGGAGCTGGGATTGTTTAGCCTGGAGAAGAGGAGGCTCAGGGGAGACCTTATTGCTGTCTACAACTACCTGAGGGGTGGTTGTGGCCAGGGGGAGGTTGCTCTCTTCTCTCAGGTGGCCAGCGCCAGAATGAGAGGACACAGCCTCAGGCTGCACCGGGGGAAGTTTAGGCTTGAGGTGAGGAGAAAGTTCTTCACTGAGAGAGTCATTGGCCACTGGAATGGGCTGCCCAGGGAGGTGGTGGAGTCGCCGTCCCTGGAGCTGTTCAAGGCAAGATTGGACGTGGCACTTGGTGCCATGGTCTAGCCTTGAGCTCTGTGGTGAAGGGTTGGACTTGATGATCTATGAGGTCTCTTCCAACCCTGATGATACTATGATACTATGATACTTTTTTATAAACCAAAAAAACATTGCCAAAAGGACAATGAAATTATTTCTTTCTTCTATTTTATGTTTGGGCACATAATTTTTTTCATTTTATTCATTAAAAAGTCAACCTGTCCAGGCTTTCCCAAAAGATACTGACTAGAAATGCACATCTTTCCATACATTAAATGCCAAGCTTTTATTTGGAAATGTCTAAATAAGTTTTTATTATATTTTTATCTATATCTAATGTTTTAATAGATTTATACATTTATATATTTTAGATATAACATGTATTATGTATTATCTTAATATACTTTAATATATTATTATATTTATTTTAATATATTTATTTCTTTATGGATGCTATTCAGATTTACTTTATGTACCTTTTTATATGTTAACATATGTGTGATGGTTTGGGTGTTCCCCGCCCCCCCCACTTTAGAAATCACCCAGACTAGACTCAGCCGGCTCTGGAAACTTGAATGAAGCTTATACTTACAGCTGGCACAATTTACAAGCAGATATTTACAGTATATACAGATATATATAGAAATATACAATGTAAAAAGGTAATACAGACACAACTCCCCTCCCAGAAACCTGAGTCCCCAGGAGGGGCTCTCAACCACCCCCTCACCTTCCCCCTACCCCTCTCAACCTTACCCCAGTCCCAAGGAAGAATGGAGGTTTGGCCAGGGGGATTAAGAAGCAAGGTGAATCAGCCAAAAGCAAATGGAGGGTGAGGTTAGACAGTAAGATGGAGTTCAGTCAGCAGCCTCAACTCCACAGCAGATGAAGAGCCCAGAGCAAAGCCCAGAGCCCAAGTGCCTAGTGACCTAATCTATGTTTTGCTTTTCTTCTTTACAAATCTCAGCAAGACTGTGAGCGAAGTAGACGTCACCATTGTTTTCATTTTACAGCCTATCATCTAGTCCTTCTCACCAAAACATTCTAGCTAGCTTCAAACTAGCACAGTATGGAAAGACATCTCACTAGCTTTATGTTTTTAGCACAAAGCCAAAAAAAAGAGGTTACTGCAAATATGCATGTCTCACAAAGATTATGCCAAATAGTATTAAACACTATCAAGGTACTATGCAGAACTGACAACAGCTAAACCCTCTATCTCTTGTCCTCCTGGTATGCTATTTACCTTGCCAAATACACAGGGAAACCATAATAAAAGGACTCAGCGAATGGGTTTTAAATTAACTGACAATTTGAACTTTGAATGATGATTATTTTGTGACTGTTTGGGGAACATGATTGCTGGATTTAAAGACAGATAAAGACAAAAACTACTCTCTTCTGACAAGCCATTCCTCTAAAGACATTGAGTTGTGGTGGTTTTTTGTTTTGTTGCTTTTTTTTTCCTTAGTAGAGAAATGATACTTAATCCACTGAGATGTAAAAACTCTATAAAAGATACTCTTTACAGGAGCACTTAGGTCACCAGGTTAAAGAAAGTGAATGGTATTCCTAATGGAAGATAAACAGTTGTCCTCTGGGGTTTTATCTGTCATACTAATCTCAAAAAGCATCTTGTATAAAACTAGAGTTTAAAAGACTATTAAAGTAAGCTTTGCCACTGCAGTAAACTAATACCTGTGGCTTACCGCCTCTGCCCCTACACATGTGAAATGTTTAAAATGTTTGGCAGGAAGCTTTTTCCCACATTTGGCTAGACATACTCAGTGAACCTAATGTGAGATAATCCAAAGCAATTCAGGTTCAGCAAAGGTTGGGAAAATATTATAGCGGACATAAAGCTTTGATGGAAAGCTCCTTTGATCTTGAGATTATAAAATACACAATTTCTAATCTGACAAATTTCTAGCTGCAAAGCAGAATACCTAAACATTCCTCTTTTGTCATAACAGTTTAATCCCTTAAGAATGTGATTTAAAGCATTGGGGAGCAAAGGTTACCACAAGATTTGTATGAAAGAGGAAACCTGCCTCAAACACCTAGCTAGAAAAATGTGAAGGCCATTAAATTATATAACTAAATACTATCTGCAGATTGGCACTGCCAGGTCACCCTCAGTTCAAGCTGTGTCAGATAGCCATTGTTCCAAACACACTCATTCACTGAACAAGTACTGAAGTAGCTGTGATTATTTTAAACTTGGGGTTTGAGTTGAAAATGACCCACATGGCCGTGCACGAAAAATAGCAGTAATACAACAAGAGGTTCTGTATCAAGAACTGAGGAGGTGGGAGGTTTTGTTCTGGGGCTGCTTTTGAAGGGCAAAGCCATTGAGTGCTGTTAATCGAGGAAAAAAACACTGTTTCTTTCTGCTAATCTTGCTTAGGCCCATAGACTGCAACAGATCTGCCACAAATGTAAAAATGGCTGGAGGGCTGAGCCCAGGGAGTGGTGGTGAATGGTGCCACATCCAGCTGGCAGCCAGTCACTAGTGGTGTCCCTCAGGGATCAGTGCTGGGCCCCATCCTCTTTAACATCTTCATAGATGATCTGGATGAGGGCATCGAGTCAGTCATCAGCAAGTTTGCAGACGACACCAAGCTGGGGGCAGATGTGGCTGGGTTGGAGGGCAGAAGGGCTCTGCAGCGGAACCTTGACTGCCTGGACAGATGGGCAGAGTCCGAGGGGATGGCGTTCAATAAGTCCAAGTGCAAGGTGCTGCACTTTGGCCACAACAACCCCATGCAGAGATACAGGCTGGGGTCGGAGTGGCTGGAGAGCAGCCAGACAGAGAGGGATCTGGGGGTGCTGATTGATACCCGCCTGAACATGAGCCAGCAGTGTGCCCAGGTGGCCAAGAGAGCCAATGGCATCCTGGCCTGCATCAGGAATGGTGTGGCCAGCAGGAGCAGGGAGGTCATTCTGCCCCTGTACTCTGCACTGGTTAGACCACACCTTGAGTACTGTGTCCAGTTCTGGGCCCCCCAGTTTAAGAGGGACATTGAGATGCTTGAACGTGTCCAGAGAAGGGCAACGAGGCTGGGGAGAGGCCTCGAGCACAGCCCTACGAGGAGAGGCTGAGGGAGCTGGGATTGTTTAGCCTGGAGAAGAGGAGGCTCAGGGCAGACCTTATTGCTGTCTACAACTACCTGAGGGGTGGTTGTAGCCAGGGGGAGGTTGCTCTCTTCTCTCAGGCAGCCAGCACCAGAACAAGAGGACACAGCCTCAAGCTACGCCAGGGGAAATTTAGGCTTGAGGTGAGGAGAAAGTTCTTCACTGAGAGAGTCATTGGACACTGGAATGGGCTGCCCGGGGAGGTGGTGGAGTCGCCGTCCCTGGAGCTGTTCAAGGCAAGATTGGACGTGGCACTTGGTGCCATGGTCTAGCCTTGAGCTCTGTGGTAACGGGTTGGACTTGATGATCTATGAGGTCTCTTCCAACCTTGGTAATACTGTGATACTGTGATAATGATTTTTAAAACTTAAACCATTTTTACAAAACATTGATTATCTGTTAGATGCAGCAATTCCTGTAAGGAAACATCAACAGCAAAAGGAAATGCAAAGTTGTTTTATAAGTTATATACACAACATGATTCAATACTGCAAGTCATGGGCAAATTCTTGAATTTCACTTCATAAAATACGGTTTACAATGTTTATAAACTACAAATCATTTAACAGAAGATCATAGAACAGATCCTGTTAGAAGATCTGATAAGGCACAGGAAGGATAGCGAGGTGATTTGAGATGGCCAGCATGACTTTACTAAGGGCTAGTCCTGCCTAACCAAACTGGTGACTTTCCACAATGGAGTAGCTGCATCAGTGGAAAGAGAAGGACAATGGATGTCATCTGCACAGACTTCTGCAAGGCTTTTGACACAGTCCCCCACAATATCCCTCTCTCTAAACTGTAGATATATGGATTTGGTGGGTAGACTTACCCAGAGGGTAGCAGTCAATCATTTGATGTCCAAATGGAGATGAGTGGCAAGTGGTATCTCTCAGGGGTCCATATTGGGATCAGTGCCATTTAATATTTTCATCAATGATATAGACAGTGTGATCGAGTGTACCCTCAGCAAGTGTGCAGATGGCACCAAGCCCAATGGTGCAGTCAATATGCCAGAGTGACAGGGTATCATCCAGAGGGACCTGGAAAGGCTCAAGTAGGAACCAGGTGAATCTCATGAGGTTCAACAAAACCAAGTGCAAGGCCTTGCACCTGGCTCAGGACAACCCTCATTATCAGTTCAGGCTGTGGAATGCTGTGATAGAGAACAGCCCTGCAGAGAAGGACTTGGGGATACTGGTGGATGAAAATCTGGACATGAGTCAGCAATGTGCAGCTGCAGACCAGAAGGCAAATCTGGGCTGCAGCAAAAGAAGTGTGGCCAGCAGATTGAGAGACATGATTCTGTCACTCTGCCCTGGTGATACCTCATCTGGAATACTGTGTACAACTCTGGGGCTCCCAATACAAGAAGGACATGGACCTGATGGTGAGGGTCCAGAGTAGGCCCACAAAAATTATCAGGGGGCTGCAGCAGCTCTTCTATGAAGACAAGCTGGGAGAGTTGGGGTTGTTCAGCCTGGAGAAGAGAAGGCTCTGAAGAGACCTAGTAACAACCTTGCAGTACCTGAAGGGAACCTACAAGAAAGATAGAGAGAGAATGTTTAAAAAGGCATCTACTGATAGTTTGAGGCAATGGCTTCATAATAGAGAAGAGTAGATTTAGACTGGATGTTAGGAACAAATTCTTTACCATGAGGGTAGTGGGACACTGGAACAGGTTGTCCTGGACATATTCAATGTGAGGTTGAATATTCAATGGGGTTCTGGGCAACCTGATCTAGTTGAGGATGCCCCTGCTGACTGCAGAGGGGGTTGGGTTAGCTGATCTTTGGAGATCACTTCCAACCTAAATCATTCTATGATTCTACAATTTTGTGTCCCTCTCTAATGCAAGGGTCTTGGATTAGAGGTCCTTTACATTTAGAGGTCCCTTCCAATCCAGTGCATTCTCTGCTTCCATGACTGTGAATTTGAGCACTGAATATAATAGAGCACTTAACAGCTTCTAACATCTTTAAAAGTTGAAATCAAATTTCAACTTTTCTATTAAAAAAAAAAAAAAAAAAGTTCAAACTTAACCAAAACCAAATTCATAATAAAACTAGTCTGTTTTCCTTCTTTTAAGTTGAAAGTGAAGCTCATCCCTTTTGCTTTAAAAGCCAACAAGTAGACATTTAATTCTGTGATGACTTGATTTCCATAGATCTGCACATTGGTAGTTGTCACTCATGTTTTTAGCTAAATATCTTTATCCAAATTCCATTTCCAGCCTTTTAAACAAATTGTTCCCTACACTGTAATCAGTCCTGATAAAGAAAAAAAGTCTGGGTGCAGAAGACAGAGTTTGAAATAATGGCTAGAATAGGGTTTTTACAATCATTACATAAAATGAATATAAATAGTAATGATTAACAGACGAAATGTCAATTTAGAAAGTGTAACTCAGCACAACGTTTTACTACAAAATGAGGAAAAAAATGAATCTTTGTTGTAGGGGGGCTTGAAAAAAACAAAGAGAAGTTTTGGCTCATACTGTGCTCTCACTTGAGGCCACAGAAAACTTCTCATTCAGTGGGAAAAAAAAAAATCCCTAAGGCGGAGTCTCCATAACTTCAAACTAATTCCAAACACCACCATCCCTGGAGGTGTTCAAGAAAAGACTGGATGAGGCACTTAGTGCCACAGTCTGGTTGACTGGATAGGGCTGGGTGATAGGTTGGACTGGATGACCTCAGAAGTCTCTTCCAACCTGGTTGATTCTATGATTCTACAAATAAACAAATAAACAAAACCCAAACAAATAAACAAACAATTAAAAAAACAACAACAACAACAACAAAACCCACAGATTTTGGACCATTCTCATATTAAGTGTAAAAAAATGTCTAAGGCTGCACCTCCATAATTTCAAATTTAGAAGACATCATATCACAAGCAGGAGAAACATCAGTTCATTACATAGCATTAATGCTTACATTTCTTGCACTACCTCAATGACTCTTTGGGTTTTTTTTTTCTTGTCAAGATGTGCAGCTAATTTCTTGATCATATCAAAGTTGGGTGAAAAAAAAAATTAAAACAAGTGAGTAAATTAAAATAATAACATAAATGAGTCACCATCCCTGCAGGTGTGTAAGAAAAGACTGGATGAGGCACTCAGTGCCACAGTCTGGTTGACTGGATAGGGCTGGGTGCTAGGTTGGACTGGATGATCTTGGAGGTCTCTTCCAACCTGGTTGATTCTATGATTCTATGAATAAACAAATAAACAAAACTCAAATAAACAAAACTCAAACAAATAAACAAAGAAAGAAGAACAGCCAACAAAACCCACAGATTTTGGACCATTCTCATATTAAGTGCTGTGAAAACAATCTAATAGGTGCACAACTTCCTAAGGAGGTTATGTTGGGAAGAGAGACACATAGTCTAATTGCACAAAGCTAATTTCTTTTGGAAGCAAGTAGGTGTTTGATAAGAAACAGTAGTTTTTAAAAGTAGCTGCACAATTGCTAGTCCTCCTGGAATCACAGATGACTTTCACATGCCCTTCAATCACAAAATGAGGTCTGACACAGCACAGAGAGGCAGGAATAACCCACAGAGAATGAACTGAGAACCGAGCATCCTTTGAGCTCTTCAGAATCTGTAGGATGTGATTCTGCCTGGCTCCTTACGTGCTCAGACATGAATGTTACATCTAGGGATTATCTGGTCGTCTCCAAATTATTTCCCTAGGGTTCTTCATGTTTCCTGGTAGCATACAATTTGGAAATTAAACTACATAGACTTCTGTATAAATCTTGGATAGTTGTGGCCGTTTGAGCTGATTTTTCCTAGCTCAGACATAGAATCATAGAATCATAGAATCATAGAATGGTTTAGGTTGGAAGGGACCTCAAGGATCATCCAGCTCCAACCCCCCGCCACAGGCAGGGACACCTCCCACTAGAGCAGGTTGCTCAAGGCCTCATCCAGCCTGGCCTTAAACGCCTCCAGGGAGGAAGCATCCACAACCTCCCTGGGCAACCCGTGCCAGTGCCTTACCACCCTCACTGTAAAGAACTTCCTCCTAACATCCAGTAGGAATCTCCCCTCTTCCAGCTTAAACCCATTCCCCCTCGTCCTAACATTACTAGACCGTGTAAATAGTCCCTCCCCAGCCTTCCTGTAGGCTCCCTTCAGATACTGGAAAGCCACTATAAGGTCTCCTCGAAGCCTTCTCTTCTCCAGGCTGAAGAGCCCCAACTCTCTCAGCCTGTCCTCATAGCAG
>WAAF01020606.1:25765-54256 GCA_013400475.1 Tricholaema leucomelas
CCCGGGGAGGGGGGGGGGATTCACCCTAACTTGGGACAATAGTGTTATAACAAACAACTTATTTCAAAAGGCAGCACACTGACCATTGAATCCCCCCTTACCATTCTGTATGTCTATGAAATTCTATCCACATTTCAAGATTACTGGGTGTCCTTAGGGAGAGCAATTTCAGATGTTCATTTGTGTGCTGACACAGCACAGTAAATAATCCCATAACATTAAAAAATGCTTTCAGTGTACTTCACTGTTATCTCTAGGTGAACAGAGCTGATAAAATGAATCATCATCAGAATGATGTTTTACACAATACACCTATTATGGTTACAACTTCATTTCAGACACAAAAGCTATTTGCTGAAGTTTCATAAAGTATTTACATGTTTTCATTAGATATGTTTTCATTCATATTCAACAGAATCAAAGCTCAGACACCGAAGAAAAACTGTGAAGGAAATGGGAAGCTGAGAGAACACTTGCACTGAAATGAGTTACAGACACCCATGTGCCTGACCCTGAAACAATTCAGTTGTTGCCAGTACAGCTGTCTTTGATGTCAGTGAAACAACCATGTTCTCCTGCCAAAAAAAACCCTCCAACTCTTCATAGTTTGGCATCAGGGGTTTGCAATCAGTTTGTCACAGTTTCAAAGCAGTTCATTGGTTTGATTTGTTTGGCTTGTTTGTGTGTGTGGGGCGGGGGGGTTGTTTGGCTTTATGTTTTGGTTTGGGGTTTTTTGGTTTTCTAAAATTTATTTTATTTTTTATGTGACTCCTCTCTAATTTTCAGGGGTTTAATCTCATCTCTTTCACAAAGTCTCTTGAACAGTCATTACTGCCCTGACAGAAACCTCTTCTCTGTCAATCCTCCTTCAAACTGACCTTTTCTATCTGCAGCTTCTGTTGGCCTTTCACTGACATGGATGTAAATGCATGACCAACTTTTCTCTTTGTCCTCAGCATAGAACAATAAAGTAAACCCAGCCCTCCCCCCGTACTTGTGAAATTCTGTCCTATCTGCAGTCTTACAGCTTTCGAAAGATCCCTCAGCATCCCATCATTTTGCTTGCACTTTCTTGATATCGACAGACCACTTTGGGCTGACTGTCTGCTAAATACTTCAGTACAAGTACCAGGTCCTGTAATCTTCCTTCTTGCAGAATATTCCTTTTTACAGACTATGATTCTCCTCCTTTGGGAGCTTGTCATACTTCTAAAGCTCATAATCTTTAATGACCACTTCCTCCCTCCACTGCAAATCTTTAATAGCCATTGATAGGATTTATCTTTATTTTTTGCTTCACTATTCTTGAAAATGCTCTCCTTTTTTTTTGTCTTAGTTCCCTTCAGTTTTCTTCTTCCTTTATAATTTTCTCAGCTTGTTCTTACACTTGCATATTGTATTTTGAAGCCAAACTACTTCATAGCAGCAGGTGAATATAAATTGCCACATGCATTTTCTGATTCGGGGCTCCTCAATGCAAGAGAGATGCTGAGATACTGGAACATGTTCAGAAAAGGGTGACAAAGCTGGTGAGAGGCCTGGAATACAAACCCTATGAGGAGAGGCTGAGGGAGCTGGGGTTGTTTAGCCTGGAGAAGAGGAGGCTCAGGGGTGACCTTATTGCTGTCTACAACTACTTGAAGCGAGGTTACAGCCAGATGGGGGTTGGTCTCTTCTCCCAGGCAACCAGCAATAGAACAAGAGGACACAGTCTCAAGTTGTGGTGGTGGAGGTATAGGCTGGATGCTAGGAGGAAGTTCTTCACAGAGAGAGTGATTTGCCATTGGAATGGGCTGCCCAGGGAGGTGGTGGAGTCGTCGTCCCTGGAGGTGTTGAAGAAAAGCCTGGCTGAGGCACTTAGTGCTATAGTCTAGTTATTGGACAGGGCTGAGTGCTAGGTTGGACTGGATGATCTTGGAGGTCTCTTCCAACCTGGTTGATTCTGTGATTCTATGATCCTGACTGACACATGTACAATATTACAAATAGTTTTCTTAGATGTTAGGTTCTCCAGAAAGATTCCTCTTTTCTGCTTTACTACAGCTCACTTTGTTCATCCATCCTTATCTGCTCTACCAGTTTTAAATCTTTTCTATAGGGTTTAATCTTGGAAATTTTGGACATCTTATTTAGGTAACGTTTCTTACTAACATTTTAGCTCCTTACAAGGTCCAGGACATCATGAGTAGAACTGACAGAAAGAGTCTCTGAAAGACCTATGCCAGAGGCAATTCCTTTGAGTATCTGAACTGGCACCACACACCTACATTTAAGCACCTGAATCAGTGACTAGAGAGGAACTTACCCATCTCACTCCCAGAGGTCAAGTTAGGGTAGAGGCTACTCTCCTGAGTAAAACATCCTTCTAATCATGGAAATTGTAGTTATTACTTTCTTCTCTGTTTCCTGCAGGCCTGAAACCACCCCTAACTGTTGTTACATCCCTTTCATTTCAAGTTTAAAATGAAAACTTTAACCTTCTGCCTAGTTCATGGCTAGCTCTTACTAATATGGTAAATCTCAAAGAAATAGATGTGGTTTCAGGAGCAATCATAAAATATATCCTCTTAGATTGCCTTACTTTGAGTCTCTTTCAGAAGCAGAAATGAACTCTAATACTCATGATGTAGCAAACCGAACAAAGATAAGATCCTTCTAGAAAAAGCTCACCGAAAGAAAGGCTTTAGAAATAGCTTAAACAAAGCAAAACATATTCATGTTCCACAGTTCACCCTGGGTAGGCTGACAGGAAACTCAAAGGAGACAGCACTGAATTATTACTTTTTCCATTGGTGTTTTTTTTTAAGACAGAATGTTAAATGAAGTCAACAACATTAGCCAGAGGTCAAGAAAGGCTGAATTTCAATTTGATGAGGTTAACATTCAATCATCTGAAAGACCAATATTGCAGACCTTTGACTGCTGTCTTGCAGGGAGAATAAGTAGCGTAAAAGGCCGAGCACTGTTCTTTCCCACTGACTTCAAATGGAAGTAAGTGTTAGTGCACCTCAAGTACTGAGCACTTTTTGGGACCAGGACTTCATTTAAGAGAGCAGAAAAGGAAACTAAAACTATAAGAGCAGCAGGCTGGAAATACATTTAAGCAAAATGGTCCAGGCAGTAGAACACTAGGAAATAGATCATTTCTACAACGTGGTGCCTCTGTGAAGAGCAGGGATTTCAAGAATCTCTGAATATGGCTTTTCTTATGCAATTATTTAACGATTAAATTACATCATTAACTAAATGTAATGACTTTAGGTGGAGAATAAAATCTCCAGAAAGTGAGAGTAATATTTATTTTTTCATCTTCTGTGAAGACTTCAGACTCTTTCCAGATGTTTTGAGCAGTAGATATACCCTAACTCACTTTGGTATAATTAGGAAGTGATTGAGATGTTTAAAAAAACAAAAATACTTTCATAATAATGATTACTGCAAAGGTGAGAGGGGAGAGAATTCTAGAACATTTACTTGTAGTTCCTATATTCTCTGTCAACCTTACCAGGGCATTAGAGATACATTTAGGAAAGCAAAATCTCATCTTGAACTGGAATTGGCCGAAGATGTCAAAATCTTTAAGAAAGAGTTCTTCAGATCTATTAACAACAAGCAGAAGCAGAGACTATAGGCCTGCTATTAAACAAGAGAGGTGAACTATTCATCAACCATGCTGAAAAGGCAGAGGTCTTCAACTGATATTTTCACAGCAGCATTTTCTTGTTAGCACTTTCTGCTGAGTGTTTTCTAGTGTTTATTGTTTATTGCAAGAAGTGAGCTGCTTCTTAGACCTCTTCATTTAAGAGATTCTGTTAGTTGGCAGGAAGCCTGCTCCTGCAAGTTCATTCCAGGAATCTGCTCTTTGCTTTTTTATCCTCTTTTTGTCCTACTGATTCAGAGGCTTTAAATTGCTTTTTAAAAATAATATAATGACCAATAATGTTTTGTTTCAGCTTAATATATGCACTTGGTTGGTTTACTCGGGATACAGTTACCAAATATGAGTCACTCTAGGATGATTATGCTTTGGTTTCAGCCAGGTGCAGCTAGGACTTGGCAGTCATTATCCTGAAGCTGCTAATTCTGCACTTAGTGACCTTCACAATGTGGGTGTTTGGAATTACCCTGTTGGCACAAACACAAATTCTTTCATAGAACCATCTGCTCCTTGTGAAGAGGAATTTTCAACAGGTATATGGGATGTTTCATCTACAGCACTTAGCCCAGCTCCCATAATTAATGGTGGAAAAATAATGCCTTCACTGTTTCAAAGAAACTAGGACTCTTGGTGATATTTAGTGATGGAATCCTTTATCAGCCTCAAATGTAAGGGAAATTTGTTGAGAAGCTCCTCGTAACACCTCAGCTCAACCTCAAGGCTGAAGATAGAAAGCCTGGTCTTCAGCCCCAGGGTTCTCATTATTGACCTTGTCTTATCACACAACTCAACTTTGTAAACAAATTCTTCCTTCGGTTTCTAATCATCCTTCATGCCTACCTACCCTGGCTGTGTCTGGAGAATGACTAGTATATGGCAAGTTGGTGGCCAAGAGACTTGTCTAATCCGAGTGTAACATGGCATGCCTAATAGTAACCCTGATTTAGTCTCTTTGACGACATGATTTAAAGACCTAAAAATGTCAATCACAGAAATACATCTATGTTATAGGTTTTTTTTTTTTAATAGGCTATTTTGCTGTGCTTTTTCTGCAAGTAGGCTTAACTAAGGTAGTTGCCTGTTATGATTATGTTATCTTATTTTATATTAAACTTTTAACTCAACTCTTCATCACAGTCTGGAGTTATTTATTTGTGTATGTATATGTATATGGTACTTTCCCTCATTTCTGTGATGGAGGGAAACAGGCAGGTTAACCTATTTACTGTGTGTTGACCTGTTACAGTATGTTTCTTCTTCTTAATTTGACCTATGTGAGAGAGTCAGGGCTGAAAGAAGGCTTACAGTTCTCCCATTTAACTGCTGAGCCTAACCAATGCTTCTTAACACACACCCTTAAAGGACTACTGTTTCACTCCATTTAATTACAAGAGGGATCTGGAGATGCTGGAGCGTGTCCAGAGAAGGGCCACGAGGATGACCAGAGGGCTGGAGCACCTCTCCTATGAGGACAGACTGAAAAAGTTGGGACTGTGCAGTCTGGAGAAGAGGAGGCTCCCAGGTGACCTTATTGTGGCCTTTCAGTATCTGAAAGGGACCTACAACAAAGATGGGGAGGGATATTTTTAGGATATCAGGACTAGGAGAAATAGAGCAAAGCTGGATGTGGGGAGATTCAGACTGGATGTGAGGTGGAGGTTCTTCACCATGAGAGTGGTGAGAGCCTGGAATGGGTTGCCCAGGGAGGTGGCTGAGGCCCCATCCCTGGAGGTGTTTAAGGCCAGGCTGGATGAGGCTCTGGCCAGCCTGATCTAGGGTAGGGTGTCCCTGCCCATGGCAGGAGGGTTGGAACTAGATGATCCTTGTGGTCCCTTCCAACCCTGACTGATTCTGTGATTCTGTGAATGTTGACATCTGAGTTGCATCAGTTTTAAGACAGTCATGTCAGTGTAAAATGACATTTTGGATAGCTATATGCAAGCTAATTTCCTTGAGGTAATTACTGATTTTACATACTCTTTGGAGACTTCCTGCTACTGAGAAATTCCAGTACATGTTTATCTGTGACTTAATTGTACTAAAAGAGGACAGCTACATTTTGTAGATAGGGCAAAGTTTCTCACTCTTCAACTTAATAAAAACAACAACAACAACAAGAAGTTGGAAAAAAACCAAGTTCTTATTAAAACGTTGAAAATTAAGAGTTCTGTCTGCAATAACAAATGTATTAATTCACTGTGAAGCATAGAATTACATACAGAAAATAAACAGAAATCCCATGTGGGTGCCTAGAATTGCAGGTCTCATGGCAATGATTCTGAATGAAATATTGTCATTTGTGTGGTGCATAAGGTACTTTGCAGTAAGATTCAATGACTACAGCAATTTCTCTTTTGATATTTCTTAGAGATCCTCTATTTAAGAAATTTATCAATTAGGGATAAATAAGTCTTTAATTTTAATCTTTCCCAAGATTCCAAGGTTAAACCAGGATTTAGTGTAGGGGAACTGAGAGGAATTATGCTACCTTATAGACACAGTAGACTTTTCCAAATGAGAGCTGAGCATGTAAATATTGTTAACATTTAGTAATTTAGTATTTCATCTCATTTTAATTTGTTTCTTGGCTTCTACCTTCCAGTTTAATGTGATACAGTGTGGACAATGGGATGAAATTTTAGAGTTGAGTCTGAAGTGATTGTGATATATTGGCTTCTGCTGCTGCTAGGCCACTTGCAGATGCTCAGTGATGTGCAGAAACATGGTACCAGAGTTGTTTTGTACAGAATTTCTGCCTTCTTCAACTTAAATTTCATACAATCAACAGATTTCATACAATCATAAAATGATGGAATCATTTAGGTTGGAAAGGATGCTTAAGAACATCAGTTCCAATATTCAACATAACACTGCCAAATTTAACACCAAACAACGTCGCTAAGCATCATATCTGTGTATCTTTTAATACCTCCAGGATCACCTCCAGGTGATTCAACCACTACCCTAAGCAGCCAGTTCCAATGCTTAAAAACCCTTTCAGGGAATGTGTTTTTCCTGATATTCAATCAAAAACTCCCATGCTGCAACTTGAGGCCAGTTTTCCTAAATTTATTCCTTGTTGCTATCCCATTAAAGATGTCTTATGTGTAGTTTTTTTCAGACATTCATTTATCATCTAATCTTTGTAGCAGTTAGATCCTGTAATGTATTGTTTTTGGAGAAAGCTGGCATACAGAATGATAAACAACATAAGAATCTAAATCAGGGAAGTCTCGCCAAGCAGTCAATTGGTTTTTACAGATAGCAGTTCCCACTGCTTCTTCCCCTAACCAGTTCCATGCAGGCTAGTTTCAAATAAAAAGCCATGCAGCTGTGTCGAAGATGGCATAATGGTCAAACTGTCAAAGCTTTTCAAAGTGTATGGCCCATTAAGAATTTCACATTTTCTTACATTATTTAACTAGTTAGGATAAGCAGAGGTTTTGGAGACAGTAAGGTAGAAAATCAAAATTAGTGTGAGCTGCAAACCTGAGTAACTAATGATGCACATGCTCCTTATGTCCACGGCACTTCATTTCGAGTGCAGCAGTTGGGATAAAAGTGTGCTGACAATACCTTGTTCAAACTGGTGCTTCATCAAAATTCCACAAGTGCTGGAATGTATTCTACAAGCAGTGTTCTACCAGAGTAGAAAGCTGAGAGGTCACTGGTGTGCTCCCTTTGAAACCTTTGCATTTTTTAAAGTATCAGCCTAAGTTTTTCTTCTGCCAGATACTAAAAGAAAGGCTAGGCCTTGACTGCTTACATTTGAGCTTATTTCTTGTAGTGTTTAACGGTGTGTTCTAGTGACATCAGGTTTGTTGCATATGTGGCCTTTCTTTTTTTATTATTTTGGTCTGGAGAGAAAAAAAAAAACTTCAGAAAACTGAAAAACAGGTGAAAGGACTGTTAGGGATTTTCTCTAACTCATGATTGAATGGAGGAGAGATTCTTAGGGTGACTACTATGAAGCCAGAAGAGATTCTTAGGGTGACTACTATGAAGCCAGAAGATTCATGGCACTTCTCTCATATTCCAAAAATATGCTCACCTTTTTACTTAAGATTTTCTTGTCTATTTACTTTTTAGACATACTTTGTTGTACTGCTGATTCTGCAGCAACTGCAGCTTTCCTGTTTTCCCATCGCATTTTTTAAGCCCATTCCTTCTCCATTAAAAGATTAAAATGTGAATCACCAATACACAAAACAGAGACCTAGAGGTTAGTGTCTTCTCCAGGATATACTGCTATGGTGGTTGCAGTTAGGCACTCAAGTCTGAGCACTTACACTTCCAAATCCTACAACTATAGAGGACACTTCCAAATCCTACAACTATAGAGGAAAGAGTGAAAGAAAACTCACAATAAGCTGGCAGTGTGGAAAGGTAAAAGGAGAGAAGCTATCTATTATAAATAAATAAATACATGCATACATATCCAGGTAACACCAAAAACTTACCTGTGAAAAGCATGCAAAATACAGAAGGCAAAGAAAAGCTAAATGTACTAAGTCCCAAAAATACACAAAACAAGAGTTCTACCCTTTATAACTCCCTTCGGTAGATATCATCTTAAAACGCACATCTTCAACTTAGATGGAAAGCTTCCTGTAGCATATTCATGGAGATCAGGGAGTTAGAGGGAGGTTTCCAGTATAAATCTGTGGTGGTTTGGGTATCCCCCACCCCCCACACTTTAGAAATCACCCAGACTAGACTCAGCCGGCTCTGGAAATTTGAATGAAGCTTATATTTACAGCTGGCACAATTTACAAGCAGATATTTACAGTATATACAGTTATAGACAGAAATATACAAGGTAAAAAGGTAATACAGACACAACTCCCCTCCCAGAAACCTGAGTCCCCAGGAGGGACTCTCAACCACCCCTCACCTTCCCCCTACCCCTCTCTACCTTACCCCAGTCCCAAGGAAAAATGGAGGTTCGGCCAAGAGGATTAAGAAGCAAAGGTGAATCAGCAAAGCAAATGGAGGGTGAGGTTAGAAAGCAAGATGGAGTTCAGCCAGCAGCCCCAGGTCCTGAGCAGGCAAAGAGCCAAGAGCAAAGCCCAAAGCGAAGTGCCCCAGCGAAGTGCAGAGCAAAGTGACTTTATCTTTTGTTTTGCCTTTCTTCTTTACACATCTCAGCAAGACTGTGAGCGAAGTAGACCTCACCATTGTTTTCATTTCTCATCCTATGATCTAGTTCTTCTCACCAAAACATTCTAACTAGGTTCAAACTAGCACAAAATCACATTTGATCCTCACCTAAACTCCAAGCCTTCGTACAGAGGCTCTGTAAGTGTGATCCCATTCAAGGCAAACACTTTGAGAAAATAAAATTAGTTCAAGTAAATTGGCCACAGGCAATCACAAATACAGGCTGCGTGGTCTTGATTCGTACAATACAGACTCCTAACATAAAAAACAATGCAGAGCAACCAAGAGAAATAAAATGCAGTTACAGTAACAATCTTGAAAAGAGCACTAAAATCATTGTATTTTAGACACCTAACTCCTGATGCGCCTTATTGAACTATCAATCTCATCTGCATGGGTATCCAAAGGTGTCTGTCCACAGAACCACAGAAAGCAGAGGTATCACTGCCTAGCAATTTGTCAAGATACAGCAAGGAAGAAATCTGGGTCATTTGGATAATTATCTTTTGAATAATCCTTATCATTCCAGACAAGTCAGTCTGTTGCCTCAGGCATCCAAGAAATTTCATCTAGTCACCTCAACTCTATAAAGCAGAGAAAAGCATTTTGTGAACTTAGCAGAACTTATAATCAAAGGAGTGTGCAAAAGAGTGTTTTGAATTCCAGTTATTCTGAATTTTCTGTACTTTTTCAAGGCATATAGAAGTTTTATAGAGATATAGTTAAGTCATTACACCTTTAATGAGCAATAGCTAGTAACCTTCCCAGAAATTTCATAATATTAAACTCAGCAAGGTAATTATAGAAGGTTCTGCCTGAAAAGGGGAATGATTCAAATATGCAAATTTTGAAGCAAGAGAAAAGACAAGGATGTGGAGTCAGAGGAAGATAGTCACTTTGCATGTTATGATCTTTCTAAGATCACTAGGACGAGCTATTACAAGTTAACAGAGAAGGTAGGAGGAAAGAAAGAGTGACAAAGATCAGCAGGACAAATAGGAAGACAGTCAGAAAAAGAAGCACGCTTCTTAGGGATGCTTGGCAACACCTCTGCCAGTAGGTTAAAAGAGCAAACTGGATGCCAAGACAGAAAGCATCAACCTTCTTGGTCACAGTATCACAGTATCACCAAGGTTGGAAGAGACCTCATAGATCATCAAGTCCAACCCTTTACCACAGAGCTCAAGGCTAGACCATGGCACCAAGTGCCACGTCCAACCTTGCCTTGAACAGCCCCAGGGACAGCGACTCCACCACCTCCCTGGGCAGCCCATTCCAGTGTCCAATAACTCTCTCAGTGAAGAACTTTCTCCTCAACTCAAGCCTAAACTTCCCCCGGTGCAGCCTGAGGCTGTGTCCTCTTGTTCTGGTGCTGGCCACCTGAGAGAAGAGGGCAACCTCCCCCTGGCCACAACCACCCCTCAGGTAGTTGTAGACAGCAATAAGGTCACCCCTGAGCCTCCTCTTCTCCAGGCTAAACAATCTCAGCTCCCTCAGCCTTTCCTGTAAATCTGGAAAAGTCCCAGGAGTTAAAAAAAAACAACCCTCATACAGCTTTCTATTTCTTGAGCTGGTACTCTTCCCACGATACACACTTTTCACTACATTTCCTGATAGGAAAGAAATGCAACCTCTCTTAAAGGTCACTACACAAACAGAATTGGCTGGGTTTGTCTCGTTTTAAAACACGTATACAAATACATGCCAATAAACAAGCAACACACACACAATTATACTGGTCAGTTAAAACCAATTCTGACAAGAGGCAGCCTGAAGTCAGAGAGTATGTCCTCACTATGCTTTGAAGCAAGAACTATGAGAACAACGTCTTACTCAGGCTGACCAGGAGCTAACTAAACATCTAGCTTTTTATTGAGGGAAACCTTAGTTTTATGGTGTTCTTGTCATGCAAGTTATATATTAGACAAAACAATAGTCTGAATTCTATAGGAGCATAAATGGGGAAACGGAAAGCTCTTGGGTTTAGACAGTAGAGAATTAGTAGTAAGTCAAAAACTTCATTTTGAAAGAGATTGTGTTGAGCAGTCATGAGTACCGAGCTGGCATGAACACTACAGTTTAACCAGATCATTTATGTCATTTGACCATGAACTTTGCCAGAGTTTGTGCTACCAAACAAGCATTTTAGTTCCAGATGTATTAATCTAGAAATCACTCTTAAAGGAACCCATTACCGAACTTCTAATACTTATTTAATTCATATGAAATTGCAGTTCATATGAAAATGGCAGATGCAGGTGTCTTGGCTGACAGCTGAAAGTACCACACTTGTCACAAAATCACAGCATGGTAGAGATGGGAAGCAACCTCTGGAGACTGCATAGTCCAATTCATCTGCTCAGAGTTACTTGGAGCCATTTACAATTGTGCGAATGCAAAGTGAAGAAGGATGTGGGAACGGAGTGAAGAAGGATAATAACAGGCAGATGCTGACCTTGGTTCCCACCAGCTGCTGGCTACCTTATCTCAGAAGGGATAGATAATGGACACCTCGTTAATGAGGAAAACAAGGTGTGGTTTATGCTGATGGAATGGGTTGTCCTTGACTAATTATGCTAATGTGTAGGCCTGTGCCTTGTGGCTCTGAGGGTATTTATTGAGAGCCAAATGATCAATAAAGGTCTCTGGCATAATTCACATTGAATCGTCTGGAGTCCATGTGGCTTTGCCTTTGATCACGCTGATCTATGTGGGCCTTGACCACATTCCCACAGCAAGCTAATCAGGGTTCTGCAACGCCTGAGCTAAAGCAGGTGTTTCGCAACATACAATCAGACTTCTGATATCTCCATGTGTGGAGCCCCACAACCTTTCTGGACAACCTGTTCCAGTCTTTGGTGACTCTTGTGTTAAAAGAGTGGTTTCCTGTGTTTAAATACAACTGTATGCTAGTTTGTGCAGTTCTTGCAGTGGTCCTTGCCGATGTCATTTAGACATACACAAGTCTATGGGGCCAAATGACATACACCCAAGGATATTGAGGGAGCTGATGCCAGTGCTCACCAAGACACTTCCCGTCATTTAGCAGCAGTCCTAAGTGTGGAGGTCCCAGCTGACTGCAGATTGGCAACTGTGATGCCCATCTAGAAGGACCAGAAAAAGACCTGGGGAACTACAGACATGTCAGTCTGACCCTGGTGCCATTGAAGGTCATGGAGCAGATCATCTTAAGCGCTATTATGCAGCATATGCTGGGCAATCAGTAGATCAGGCCTGTTTAATGAACCTGACCTCCTCCTATGACAAGGTGACCCACTTAGTGGGTGAGGGAAAGGCTGTCGATGTTGGTTATCTGGAATCTAGTAAAGTCTTTGCCACTGTGTCCCACAGCATCCTCCTGGAGAAACTGGATGTTAAGGGTTTGGGTGGGTGGGTGCTTTTCTGTTTAGAAACCTGGCTGGGTAGAGGGCCCAAAGAGTGGCAGTGAATGGAGTTACATCCCACTAGTCACAAGTGGCGTTTCCCAAATCTCACAATTACAATTGTCAATTCGTTTTAATATCTTTATCAGCCATCTAGATGAGGGCACTGAGTGCACCCTCAGTAAGCTTTAAAATGACACTAAATTGGATCTGCCTGAGAGTGGGAAGCCTCTGCAGAGGGATCTGGACAGGCTGGATTGATGGGCCAAGGTCAGTTATATGAGGCCCAATATTGAGTGTGACACTTGGATTATGATAACCCCATGCAACACAACAGGATTGGGGCAGAGCAGCTGGAAAGCTGCCTGTTAGAGAAGGACCTGGGAGTTCTGGCTGACAGCCAACTGAACATTAGCCAGAAGTGTGCTCAGGCAACAAAAAAGTTCAACAGCATCCCAGCCTGTATCAGGAAGGGTGTGCCCAGAAAGCACAGGGAAGTGATCTTACCCCTGTACTCAGCACTGGTGAGGCTGAACCTCAAATACTGTGTTCAGTTTTGAGCCACTCCTCACAAGAAAGACACTGAGATGATGGAGTGGGTCCATAGAAGGGCAATGAAACTGATGAAGTTTCTAGAGAACAAGTCCTGTGAGGAGTGGCTTAGACACCTAGTGTTGTTCTACTCTGGAGAAGAAGAGGCTAAGGGTAGATCTCATCACTCTCTAGAAAAGTGGTTGTAATGAGGTAAGGATCAGTCACTTCTTCCTAGTACCAAGTGATAGAAAGAGAGAAAATTACCTGAAATTGCACCAGGTTAATAGGATAATAGGAAAACAAATATTACTGAAAAGGTAGTCAGGCATCGAAATATGATGCCGAGGGAGGTGGTGGAAATCACCATCCCTGGAGGTGCTTAAAATCTGCAGATATGGCACTTTGAGACATTGTTTAATGGCTACAGTGCTGTTATGTCAGTGGTTGGACTTGACAATCTTAGAAGTCTTTTCCACCTGAAACAATTCTGTGATTCTAAAGCCAAAGGAAGCAGCAAGAAAAACAATGTTCTAGGCAGAGCTGATGGTGCAACAGCAGCCTTCCCAACACCTGAGATGGAATTACCACACTGGAAATGGCAAAGCCCTTATATGCAGTCTGACCTTTTATGGCCAAGAACTAGAACCAGACAAAATCACATTCAGTCAAGCTTGGCTTTAAAACAAAGAACAGTAGAAAATGAGCCATGTGTTCTGAAGCAGAGCAGTGACTTACCACCAGGACCAAGGGACAGGGGTAGTCTCAGAACTATTGTGCAGCACATCCGGGAGGACAAGGAGGTGCGGCAGAGGGGGAGCCGCAGGAGAAGAGAGTGAAGAGAGAAGGCAGCAGGAAAGGGTGATGACATAGTTTAATAGAATTGATTTATGAATCATTGACTCAGTGAAGTTAATTCTATAGTCACCTTTTCCTCCACTGCTTCCCCACTCCCAGTAAAGCTGTCTCTGTTCTAAATCCTTGAAGTCATTGTTTGTTAGTAAGGAAGTATTGCTCATAAGGGAGACACAATGTTCATTTAATTTCCCAGCTTTCCCAGGAGACTCTTGTGGGTATTATTTAAGGAGTGTTTTCAAAGGAACATATGTATATTGGCCCTCTTTACTACCTGCAGCACCTGCATCTAGACAACTTAATGCATCAGTCAACATTTGCAAGTCATCAGTTAATCAACAGTGAGGAAAGGTAAATTGAAATTAAATACCTGAACTGAATAATTTCATTAGCTTTGCTCTAATACAAATAGACACCCTCAGAGACACACATTCTCACTGGAGACCAGTAATAAACATGTTAAGTGCATGAAAAGAAAGCGATGCAACAGCAAAAGCATACACACAGGTAAAATTTTCCCAAAGCCTCTGTGGGAGAATGCGTAGCTGGAGCAGAAATGATTTGGCTACAGTGCTTGTTACCATAGGTGCAAGGAAGGAAATCTCCAAATGGTGGATTTAACATGACTCTCTGTAGCCACATCACAAAGCACTGGGGAGTGGCCTGTCCCTCCTGGCCCCTGTGGGAATCAATCAGAGGAAGCCTGATGCTATAGAGATGTTTCCTGTATATTGTGTGGGAAACTCAACTAAGTGCAAACTACCAGCAACAATGAGACAATAAATTATAATAAACAGGAAAAATAGCATTGGCTCCTGAAATCAATGGCTGGAGCCTATGAAACTTTCACAGCATTGATAAATGAATAAATATAACAAAAAGCATTCGGTTCTGAAAGAATGGGCAGTTTTGTCTCCTTTTCTGTTAGCTAAATAAATGCAAAAAATAAACGCACTAAAGGACTCTAGCTGAGATTTTAAGCACTGGAGAGGTGATTTAGAAAGCTGCACAAAACTCGAGGCTGATTCTTTTGCTTCACTCTGAAAACAGCAGCACAGTGTAAGCAAATTGCAACCTTCTGACAACCGTGCTGCATCATCCATTCGTTTGCTACTCAATCCACACAAAGTGATCACGTCTGAAACAAGAGCTGACATCCTCCTGCCTTTTTCTCTCAGGCAGCCACCACCAGAACAAGAGGACACAGCCTCAAGATGTGCCAGGGGAAATTTAGGCTTGAGGTGAGGAGAAAGTTCTTCACTGAGAGAGTCATTGGACACTGGAATGGGCTGCCCAGGGAGGTGGTGGAGTCGCCGTCCCTGGAGCTGTTCAAGGCAGGATTGGACGTGGCACTTGGTGCCATGGTCTAGCCTTGAGCTCTGTGGTAACGGCTTGGACTTGATGATCTATGAGGTCTCTTCCAACCTTCGTAATACTGTGATACTGTGGAAAAAAAGAAACCAAACATGAGCTAAAAACTACTGGAAACAACCTACTGTCCAGTGAAGAAAACATGTAAAACTCCAACAATTAAACACTCTTCATCTTGTGCACGTATGCCATCTTATTGAATTCAAAGAAGTGAGCAGTGAGAACTGAAATGAGTGGGAGTAAAGAGTGTGCAGTAATTCAGAGGAGACACTGAAACACCTTGCAGGTCCAAGGGAGCTGTACTATTAAACACTTTTAATTTACTGCCCTTGTGATATCCAGGCTCTGCCAAAGAGTTCAAGAAAACTTTTTGCTTCAGCTCAGGTTAGCAGTGCCACCTGAGGTAAAACTAAGCCCATCTCCAGGCAGTCTCCAGAAGGCTCGGAAACTCTGAAGGACAAGATCCAGATGGGATGAAGTGGCAATGTTTAGCCTTAGAGATTTCTGAACTTCAACAATGACAGATGCAGGAGAATCCCACCAAAGAATTTTGTGGGGGCACAAGTAAACTCTCTAGAGTGAAAAGTCACTCTTTCAATAGCTTTTTTTTTTTTGGGGGGGGGGGGGGGNNNGGGGGGGGGGAGTGGGAAAGAAGAAAAAAAGAGAGAGGAAAAAAGTCAAAGCAGGAGCATGTAAAAACCTGAGTTAAATGGTTTCAATTAGTTTTAGCTGACTCATGTATCAATAGAGGACCATGACACACCAGCAGTAAACTGCACTGGCATAGAAAGAATGTGCATTTTGCAAAAATAACTGGATTCATTGTTCTCTAATGTTTCAAAATTAATTACTTAAAAGAATGAAAGAAAAGTAATGCACTAGGATCTTAGTACAGTACATGTCTTTACCTCTCACAGTATATAATGAAGAATTACATTCTTTAATTCTAGACAGGAAAACTGCCCAGTTCAATGGAAAGTGGCTGACACACAGAAAGAAATGCAAGATGGCAGTGATTTGGCTTTTAAATAGCTTATTGCAATAATTCAGTCAACATTATGAAGGCATTCAGTGTCATGGTTAAGGAACATCTGGAAGGATGAATTCTCATTGTCTCGATTAAATTAAAGATTATAAGAAATTGTTGACAATAAATAATGTAAGGAAGTGCATAAAGTTTGAATTCGCATAGAGAGGCAGCCTTCAGTAAGAAAGGAAAGCAAACACTCTTCTCGTCACTGCAGAGTGCTGTATTGACATCTGGTACCCCATCACTGATCCATGCAGCATGCTCTAAAAGAAGCATGAAAAAGAATAAGCAAGCAATGAGTTTAAAAAAATGGAAGGGATGAGTATGTCTAAGCTTGGCTAAGTCCATAAATCATAGAATCATAGAATGATCTGAGTTGGAGGGGGCCTCCAAAGGTCATCTAGTCCAACTCTCTCTGCAGTAAGCATAGGCATCCTCAACTAGATAATTTATTATACATATGCTCAACAAAACAACATTTAAAATACATCTTCTCAGAAAAACTTGTTAGTAAAGTCCACAGTCATCAGAATAAGTCCTTGTTTCGTTCATCCAGTTAAGTACTTGTCAAAACACAATAGGAACCCTGAAATATTTGACCAAAGAAAGAGAATGCTAGCAACAAGGAAATAACCAGATTAACTGAAAGATACAGAAGTGTTCTTACAGCAGAATCCATTAATGTCTGTGTGACAAATGATAGAAAACCTGTCAGCCATCACACTCAGAGTTAGACTGGACAAAATGCTTGCAAAAGTAAAATAGAGTTCCCTGCTAATAACTTGATCTGCTTGAGACTTTAATGTTTTCCATCTTTTTCAGAGCATCTACACACCGAAATAAATAAAATGCAACCCTGACGTTTCACTAGCAATGCTATTCATGTCATAAAAACATTTCTGAGCATTTTTCCTTTCAGCATAAATACTCCTCTCTCATCCACTGCCTTTAAATAAACTGCTACTGTGGAAGAGGGATGTTAATAGTAGGACACTACTCTGGAAAGCTTTTGAGCTGCATGCCAGCTTCATATTAACCATTATCCTAAATACTTCATACATCCTGTAGTAAACGGAGCAAACATCGTACCGCGCAAGCAGCCAACGACAAATGCAAAGGTAACTGCTGTGGCTGTAAGACTGAACAGTAGAGGGCAGCATAGACTAGGAGTAACTGCAGGTGTACGCGGCCAGAGAATCTGTAGGCGGTGGCGAAGGGGCACCTTTAAGACTAGATGTATGCTAACCTCCCTCACGTGTGATGCCCAGTGTATCTGAAACCACAGGAACCTGTTACCAGCCCTTCATCAAAGAGGATCCCTAGCTTCTGTCATGGTCAATCTGTCCTACGTTCATTTTCCAAGGTGACCTCAGCTGGTACCGCAGCTAATAGTTGCATTGCAAAGATTGCCACACACACTTCGTAGCTTCTTGTGTTACTTTCATTTCTATTTCTAGACTGACCCCTTACTATCTGATCTTAATATTTAGGCAAAAATGAAATGCTTTAAGTAGGTTTTGGTAGGGTAATAGCTGAAATTTTATTTTCTTGTGTGAAAGGTCAGGGGAAAATAGGCATGTTTATACGATGACAGTCTAGTGAAGCTGCATTTTTGATGTGATTCTTCCTTCTTGTCCTTCAAGTCTTTCCACAGACTGAAGACACAGAACTTGGAAGTTGTCCTCTCTGGAGCTACACTAGAATCTTACCTCAGTGGCTATGTCTTCCTGCCATCTTCTCTCTTGTATCTTTGTTTGAACTGTGTAGGCCTGAGTTTTGCCTTTTCTTCCCCCCCCCCCCCCCACCCCGTACTGCTTTTAGCTCAGAGTACAATCTCTGTGCTCTGGCCTTCAACTCTTTGCTTCCCACTTTATCTGGCTGGGTTCCACTCATTTGTGGCATTCTCTTTAGTATGTATTTCTTCCACTTTTAGAATAGAAGTAAACAAAGATTTTAAGACAGCATTATTTCTAGAAAATATTTCTGCAGCTCTGTGTCTTAAACTTCATTCTTCTAATGTCATGTTATGCTCTACACAGATACATGCATGAGCATGCACACATAAAATTAAAGTGCTTAACGCAAAGATTATCCTAGCATTACAGGATGAAAGCAATCTCAGGTTGACCACTTATTTTCTGTGAATTCAATTATGTTCAGAAACCATAGAAACAGAAAGGTAAAAAAAAAATAATTATTACAATTATTATTTGCACTGAGGTATTGAGAAGCCTTTGTCATGAAATCATATTGCACTAGGACCTGTAAAAGCATGAGTAAAGATGACTACCTCCTTACAATCATAGAATCAACCAGGTTGGAAGAGAACTCCAGGATCATCCAGTCCAACTTATCACCCAGCCCTATCCAGTCANCTAGTTTAGTCAAATTTCCAGAGCTGGCTGAGTCTAGTCTGGGTGATTTCTAAAGTGTGGGGGGGTGGGGGACACCCAAACCACCACAGGTTTGTGTTCCAGCAGAAGGAAAAAGTGTTGCGTGAAAGCATAATACAAAGCACTAAGTAAATTATTTATTTGCATTTTTGTAAGGCGTGGATAACTGCACACAGTAAAGTTAACAAGTCTCCAATGTGGATCTCATATGCTCTAAATAAACAAAGAGAACAAGGAAACTTAGAGACATAAAGAAATAGCACAAAATAAGTCAAGAGACATAAATAACGCAAGTCAGCAACCCAGAAATAGAAAGACCTCTCTACTTCAAGACCAGTGCTTACTACATCTGGCTATTTCTTTCATACTCCACAATTTCATCTTCTTCTTCTTTTTTTTTTTTTTTTTAAAGAAATAATTAAAATGAATACCTTTAGTAGTCATCTTTACTAGATGTAACATATAGGACAGGAAAGTCTTCTCTTTAACTTTTTGTTCTGTCCTGTACCTACTACCACTGTGCATATTCAGATGTGAATGGAAAGCAAATTTTAATTTTATCCTTGTAAGTTATTTACCAATATTGTTCTTTCAGACATTTGAACTGTTAACCAGTCACAATTGAGTCTATTTTGGACATTATAAGCATTAACTCATTTAATACCCCTAAAACAAATATGTAAGTTGTGTTTTTAAGAAAGTAAGCCTACACAGCCAGAAATAAAGAAGCTGAAAACTTTCTGAAAACAGAAATATCAGTCATACTAAGTCTCTACTTTTCCCTTAAAAGAAATAACAACCAAAGATTCTTAATGAAAGGAAATAAATTCATGATGAAAGGAAGAAAGTTTGTCTCAAAATAGAGTGCTGAGTTTTGCTGCGAAGTTGAAGAAGGTCCATTCTTCTCTTTTTCAGAAGTGATCAGTTGCATGTGTAGACACATAAATGTAATGAAGAAGTGAAAAAAAAAGTCTGCCAGTCTTACAGAACTGCTTTGCAGTTACCCAGGCTCTCATGCAAGACGCAGTCAACAAACACTTGTTAAATAATAAATGCACAGCAGTGGCAATTCAAAGTTTCCTGGGAAGAGTATACGCCGGTTTTTGTAAAGCGTTGGCTGGCAGAACTCTGCTCATCTGAATTATTTTGGAGGCAGTGCTTGCAGGACAAAAGTGCCATGCTGGAGAAGATTAGAGAGATTAGAGTTCAGGTAGAGAGAATGGCAGGAAGAGTATAAATAGTCACACTGGTATGAAGATGCTCCTCAAATAGAGATGGTGAACCTGCTGTGATAAGGAAGTTTCACCTCCCTCATTAGACGCCAAGGAACTGCCTCAAGCACAGCCAGCTGTGGATTTCAGCCACTGCCTGTGAGTAAATAGAAATAGTGCTTACCTACATTGGTGATCTATCAGTCACCACCTGAAGAAAAGAAGCCTCTTGTTATACAGAGGATGTTTGAGCAGATGACATGGAAACTTTCCTAATACCTTCAACGTTTTCTGTCTAAGCTAGCATTTAACTAAGGTAAGGATTCTGAGGAAGCATTACACATATTTCCTTTCTCTCCTTTAGACTGAGTTTGGATACTGATGTTTTTTTGAGGATCTGCTGCTGTTAAGGGTCAGAAGCCTAAGGACACTCTCTAGAATTTGCAGATCTTAGGATCCTGGACTCTTTCATGAGGGAAATAGTCTGGAGGTGCCGACACAAATGACCCCAAGTAAGCAGTTTCCAGCCTCCATCACTGTATAAGGATAATATCCAGATGGAAATTTAAGCCAGTTGTCCATTTCCTCCAGACTATATAAACCATTCAAAATGGCCTATGTCGAGACACCTTCATGAGTATGTGTGGTGGTTTGGGTGTCCCCCGTCCCCCACACACACTTCAGAAATCACCCAGACTAGACTCAGACGGCTCTGGAAATTTGAATGAAGCTTATATTTACAGCTGGCACAATTTACAAGCAGATATTTACAGTATATACAGTTATAGACAGAAGTATACAAGGTAAAAGGTAATACAGAAACACAACTCCCCTTCCAGAAACCTGAGTCCCCAGGAGGGGCTCTCAACCACCCCCTCACCTTTGCCCTACCTCTCTCAACCTTACCCCAGTCCCAAGGAAGAAATGGAGGCTCGGCCGGGGGGGTTAGGAAGCAAAGGTGAATCAGCCAAAGAAAATGGAGGGTGAGGTTAGAGAGTAAGATGCAGTTCAGCCAGCAGCCTGAGCTCCCCAGCAGGCAAAGAGTGAAGTGACTTTATCTATGTTTTGCTTTCCTTTTTTACACATCTCAGCAAGACTGTGAGCAAAATAGACCTCACCATTGTTTTCATTTCACAGCCTATGATCTAGTCCTTCTCACCAAAACATTCCAGCTAGCTTCAAACTAGCACAGTATGAGACTGCAAAGCTTTGAAAGAGGAAAAGCTAGAACCCTGTGAAAACAAAAAACTCCTAAGAGGTTTCACTTCCAGCTCATATTATTCCACTTACATACCATCCTTTCAGCATTACACTTAAGAAAATTAGCACTATCTAAACCTTGATAATGGAAGGACAATCAAGCAGCACTGCAGATGTTATTACAAGGTCTTCAAGGAGCGATAAATATAGCCAAGAGCTATATGTCTGACAGTTTGGACTGTGAACACAAGTAATTTCAATCAACATACATATAACAAAAAAATATGGTAGACCCCAGAATATGTCCCTGAGGGATATTAAATAACACTGAAGACACCAGAGAACAAAGCAATAAAACTTACAAAATAAGAAAAAGAGTACAAATATAATCTATGATCCAAAGAGTCAAATGCCACATGAAAGTTCAAAAGCGGCAGGCAAATGTAGTAAGAACCCTGCTGTGTACAAGTCCACATACAAGTTATCTGGGTAGTCTTCTGAGAAAGAGAGAAAAAACCCTCAAAATTAGGTCTATATGTCTGCAGAGCTATTTGTACAAAACTTTGACCAGAATGACAAGAGTAACAAAAATGTTCTTTATTTTCAATCAAACACTAGTTTTGCTGCAATTACTCACTCCTATGGCAGCCACCTTTCATAAAAGACAAAAATATCTCCCATCTTCATTTGAGTGAGAAAGTACAGGGGATGATTAGATAGACAATTAGGAGGGAAAAAACCTCACCCACCCAATGAAAGAAGAAACACCATGAAGTAGACAAAACAAGACAAGATATTGAATGTAATCAAATCACGCTGTTATTTTGGCGGTTACTCCTCCACTCTCTACCCTTCATCTGTGCGCTGTCTTCTTAGCTTATAAAATCTTTACCAAAGGAAACTTGTTTTCATATTTGTCAAAAATGTCAATACATATTCTGGACTGAGTGTAAAAGACAAACATCAATTTTATGAAGGTCTTAAGATGAACTAAAACATTCAAACCTTTCAAAGAACTAGCTGGCAAAGAAGTTTGTACAATTCAAATTTAAATCCAATATACTATGACTATTTTATTAGGAGATCCAAATATAGAGAACAGTAGGGAATAATGGTAGTTCTGAAGCATAACATTGTAAACCTTTTGAACTTTATTCACTTCTGCTTACAGTGGTCAGTTTTGGTCAAATATATTGTAATTACAGAATCAGAGAATGCTAAGGCTTAGAATGAACCTCTGAAGATCATCTAGTCCAACCATCCCACTAACACAGGTGTACCTAGATCAGGTTACACAGGAGTATGTCCAGGAAGTTTTTTTAAGTCCACAACCTCTCTGTGCAACCCTCAACATAAAAAAGTTTCTCCTTAAGTGCAAGTGAAACCTCCTTTGGTCTAGTATGTATCTGTTGTCCCTTGTCCTACCACTTGCCACCACGGAAAAAAGCCCAGTCCTATCCTCATGATGGATCCATCCTAGGGTGCTGAGAGAGCTGGCAGATGAGCTGGCCAAGCCACTCTCCATCATTTATCAACAGTTCTGGCTCACTGGAGAGGTCCCCAGAGACTGGAAGCTGGCCAATGTGATGCCCATCCACAAGAAGGGCAGGAGAGAGGAACCAGGAAATTATAGCCCTGTCAGCCTGACCTCTGTGCCAGGCAAGGTCATGGAACAGGTCATCTTGAGTGACATCACAAAGCACCTACAGAATGGCCAAGGGATCAGGCACAGGCAGCACAGGTTTAGGAAGGGCAGATCCTGCTTAACCAACCTGATCTCCTTTTATGATCAGGTTACCCACCTGGTGAATGTGGGGCAGGCTGTGGATGTAGTCTACCTGGACTTCAGCAAAGCCTTTGACACTGTCTGCCACAACAAGTTCCTGGCAAAACTGGCAGCTCGTGGCTTGGACAGATTCACACTGTGCTGGGTCAAGAACTGGCTGGAAGGCTGAGCCCGGAGAGTGGTGGTGAATTTAGACAAATCTGGTGAGGGGCCTGGAGCACAGCCCTGTGAGGAGAGGCTGAGGGAGCTGTGTCTGTTTAGCCTGGAGAAGAGGAGGCTCAGGGGTGACCTCATTGCTGTCTACAACTACCTGAAGAGAGGCTGTAGCCAGGTGGGGGTGGCAGAGTCCACCAGACATGAGAAATTCTTGTCATTGAACTTTTCTTGGGAGGAAAAAAATCAAATGTGTTTTCACAGGAAAGTTTTGGGGTTATGGTTTTTTGGAGGTTTTTGGGTTTTTTTTCATTTGGTTGAGTTGTTTTTTTGGGGGTTTGGGGTTTTTTTGGGTTTTTTTTTGTTATTTTTGTGTTTGTGGGTGTTGGGTTGTTGATTTTTGGTTTTTTTTTTAATTTAGCTTTTTTAATGAGAAAATAACCATTTAAGAAATAAACCTTGAAAGGCAGACTGAAACTATTCCATGGATGTCATCTAATTAATATATGGCAAAATTTGATGAAAATGCTAATAACAACACTAGGACTGAATTCAGGGTATTTAAATTTAGGGCAAAAAGCAATAACAGATGGAACAGAGATATATGCAGAGCTCATACATTCATATATTCATCTCCTTATGAATATATTAGCATCTGACTCACAAATAAAACATATTGAAATCATCACAGCAGCATTATCTACCAAAAAAAAAGTCAATAATATAAATGCTACCATTTTAAAACGTAAGCTCATTTAAAGACTGGGTGTTTGGTGTGTTTTTTTAATTATTGATTTTTCTGTGCAATTAGGAAAAATAAAAGGCTTTTCTGGTTAGTAGATTCAGTTTTGTACCACAGCCATCAATAGGACTCTTGCCATCAACTTCAATGGGAAAAGAATTATACCCTGTGTTAGCTTTCAGCAACTACACTGACATTATCAGTGATTTACTGAGTGGTATTTCAAACATGATACCATATGTCAGCTGATACCAAGCAAGTCTGAGTGACAAAGTTCTGATCATAACCACTTGGTTAATAAATATCACAGCTATTGAGCCTCTAGTGTACTTAAACTCTGGCAGCCCGGGCATCGCCATTACAAACAAAAAAGCCTTGAAATACCCTGGTAGAGTTTGAATTATTTCCTCTTAAGTCTTCCACTTCTCAGCTTGATTAAGATTCAGTACATAAGTCTGATCTGAAATCAAGCAGTTCAGCTAAGGAGGAGGTTGAACCTTTTCTCTTGATGATAGGCAGAAGTAGGAAATAGTATTGCTAAGGCTTTGGGACAATTTTCAGCCCTTTCAGATGTGCTGACATCCTTGTGAATTTAGGCTGCTGAAATATGTTTGCTTTCCTGAGCTACATTTAAGAGTCTTTTTAGAACTGCCCCACAGAGGGATTTGTAGGCTACTAGTTGCAAATCACTTCTGCCTAAAACTTAGTTTAAAAAATATGTGGAAATAATTTTGCTCATTGTAATTAAACTGCATCTTTTTAAATAGCTGTGTCATTTTTATCCTATATTGGTCCAAAGCATATCCAGGCCATTTCCTTTTGCTTTTACATGAGGTAAATGGCAATGATTTTAGTTATTTGTAATCTAAAGATATCTGGAGCAGAGTTAGGTCATTTGAGTTTCAGAGAACAAATACTTCCTTTTCTTCTCTTGCTTCATTTTAATTGTGAATTATGAACATGTAACTTTAGTCTTACAGACAGATCTCATGAGCTGCTCAAAATTGTAAGAGGTCTAGAGAGTTGGTGGTTTCTCCATCTCTACATTAATATCCCATAGATATTAGTTCTGTGTTAATTCCCAGTATTTCTCTCGTGTCTTGACACATTTCCCAGTATCTAAAAATGAAGTAACTCTTTATCAGTTAGGGAAGTAAGCTCAAAGACTCCAGCACTCCTGTCTCTTTTGAAGGTATTTTTTCTCATCCAAATTCCCCAGAGAACAAAGTTAAGCTGAAAACATAAGGAAAAAAAAAAAAGTCATAAATATAAGAGCAAAACTATTTCAAAGGAAAATGTAGCCAATGCCTTATTACTAGTAGTGCACAAATAATACTAGCTATTAACTTTCATTCTCAAGCAGCTTTTCTGAGTTAAAGATCTCTCAAACACCTTTTGTTAGAAAGAGCTATTTAGATAAGAACAACAAAAAATGAATAAGCTACTCAACTTACAGAAGTAGTTTAAATCATTATCTTATCTGTTTTGAATGATGTTCACAGAGAAGGACATCATTAAGGAGAGAACAATGTAAATAATGAGTAGCAGACTATCAGCTGGAGAGGAAAAACAAGTTCTACAAGTGAGGGAGCTTGGTGCTGCATTACCCAGCTAATGTGCTAAGAGAGTCTGAATTAACATTAGAGCTCTGCATTGAGAGATCGGAAATGCAAGGAAAAAGAGAAACCAGAACATCCAGGCTAAAACCAGCTGCTGTGTGTACAGGCCAGAGGATGTTATTTGCCTGCAGGGAAACTGGTGTGGATCATCAGTTTGTACATCAGCCCATTAGCCTCATGCTGGTTAACTGTATTTTTTCAGCTGGGAAGTATTTAAGGCCACATGTTAAAGCTATTTTTTTTCCCTCCCTACTAAACTTACGAGGAGGAACAGGAAGAAATTTAAAGTAAATTAAGAGTAATAACAAGATGTTGACTTGCTAAACTAACTTGTTGAAGTCTTTTAGATCATATGAGACTTGAAATCAGAGGGGCAGAAAAAGGAAAATGACAGATATTCTACTGAAAAAGAAATATCAAATCAGAGCACGAAAAGTTTGCGTGGATTTTGAAGTAAGCAGTAAAACCTATTAAGAGGAACAGGTGTTGCTTTCTGATTTAACCAAGTCATTAAATGTCACTCATGATTAGAAGAGAGATTTAGTGCTCAGTAGAGAATGTGAGGGTGTGGATGAGCAATACAGTCGTTAAAACTTGCCAGCTGTTCCTGAAGGGCAGAATGGTGCTCTGTCACTGCCCTATCCTCACTCCTGCGCAGGCTCTGGCATTCATCTGAGCTGGCAGTCAGCTGGATCAAGAGCTAAACTGTCAGAATATTAATGCCCCCTTCCCCTGTAGCATGAGTTGTACCAAAGAGCCACAGCACCCACTGTATTAGAGTTATTTTGAAATCTGCATGTAGGCAGCAATGACATTTTTAAAACATGCCTTCCCTCACCACTGGGAGCATACAAATGCCTGGATTTGCTTACAAAACAGCTTGTTACACCACACTTTCAGCCCAAACCCTTTGGGTCACTGTAGTATGACAGTAGAATGCATGGCCAGTATGTGGAAAGCTGCTGAGCGGTACACGTGGATGGCTCTGTTGGTTAATTTTTCATGCCCTTATACCAGTCAGCCATCCTTCCAAACCTAACCTCCAGCCACTTAACCATTTTATAATTTGGGCAGCAGCTGGAAGTGCATTTTTCTTTATGCTGCCCTTTTCTTGTCTCATTTATGGATGTTATTTTAAAAAAAGAATCCTCTTCTCTGATAAACACTATGCTGAACTGGAGCAGCCAGAGTCTGTTTGGAGGGAATCCAGTATCTTCTATAAACAGTTCAATTTTGTCATATTTAATACAGGTCACTCTAAATAATAGTAATATTTTGCTTTTCAATATTATTTTGGCCTTTGACCAATGTTTCATTTTATGTCCAATCTCTGTTACAATGGTTTTGACCTGTTACATACTGATCCTTCTTTCAGAGAGATAAACTTCTAAAAATAGCTCTTTATCTTCCCAAGACTCATTTATAATTTTACAGTAGAGTAAAGCTTTGCTGATGAATGGGGAACTGCAGATGGAGCTAAGCCAGCACTAAAATACCCAATCTCTCTTAGGTATCTTCCAAGTATTTTCTTTTTCAGCACAATGCTCTGATATTATTTCTGCTCAATGACCACCATGTCATTATTCTGTAGTTAAAGACAATGACATAACTAACAGTTACACATAACTGAGGTCAAAAGGATGACTGACATGTCTTTTGGGAACAGACGGCTGAATGTGGTGCAAGAAAAGGAGGGGGGAAAAAGATAGAAAGAAAAACAAACAAAAAAAAATACCTCCAAAACCACATCTCAAAAATTCTGGCTTGTGGGCAAACAGCCTGTCAGTTCAGGCAGATTTGAACTGAACAGAGAATGATTTTTGCAAAGGGTGACAGAGAGATCATACTTTCATAGTAACTTTGTAGTAAAGGGTCTGCTTTTTAATGTTAATTACACTGCTCTTTATTTGGACTGTGTGCTATTATTTTTTGTATAGGGACTTCCTTGCCCCATGGACATCTTCACTGGTTCTGCATCTGTATAGGCACTTATCTGTGACAAAATATGCAGTTGATAACAATTTAATAGTATTGGTCTAGCAAATCATCACTATTCAATGAACAGTTTGCTATAGTGCAAGCAAGAGTATGAAGACCTATTATATTGGTACCTGTCTGGGGATTTTTTGCACCTTGCTCCCAGTGAAAAGATATGGTGGAGAAAAACCTAAATATGGAGAATTACAGCAGAACAAATGATGCAGTGTAAGTGCAGTGCTAGTTTACCCTCTGGCAACATGTCCACTTACATGATTACACTTCTCTTGCTCATTCTGTTAAAGCAGTCTGGGTTCTCTCATCATATGAAATACAAAGGGAGGTTTTTCTAACTTGGCTCACATTGATTGTACTAAGACAGACGTCACTAACATGATCACAATCATTTCAGCGGACTGGTAAGTTGCACAAAGTGAGGAATTGATGAGAGGTGGTGGAAGGGAGGATGATGTCTTCAGCCAGGCCAGCTGCAGGCAAAGAATGGATGAGGAACCTCAACCATAAACTCATAAAAAGGTTTCAGGAGAAATTCAACCAGATGTAGGAGAAAATTGCATTCATTTTGTTTAGTAGAGCACTTTTTTTTCCCCATGTTATGTAGTTTTCTCATAGGCTGCTCTCAAGGTGAGAGTTCTCCCTTTCTTTCCGCCTCATGCTCAGGCATGTAAATCCTTGCATGTGGCCTCAAAACCATGGTCTATGCCATGATCCTGGAAGTACTTACTAATCTGGCAGCACACTTTGTCTGGGTGGCTGAAGATCTCTCCCTAATTGACTGAGCCATCTTTTCAGCCTCTCTTCCAAGCCTCTATAAAACATTCGCTTGAGGAGGAATTGAAAACAAATAAATAAAAGACTCTGGTAAACTGAAAACCTCCATCAGCAAGTGAGCAGAGATTATCAGACTCATGCTGCCTGTGACCTGACCAGCTCCAGCTAAACTCATGTGCTAGTTTGAGCCTAGCTAGCATGTTTTGGTGAGAAGAACTAGATGATAGGCTGTAAAATGAAAACAATGGTGAGGTATACTTCGCTCACAGTCTTGCTGAGATGTATACAAAAGAAGAAAGGCAAAACAAAGATTACAGCACTTGCTTCTTCTCTTCGCTGGGGAACTTTGCCTGCTGGGGAGAGCTCGTGGCTGCTGGCTGGACTCCATCTAGCCTTCTAACCTCACCCTCCTTTGCTTGGCTGCTTCACCTTGCTTTTTAACCCTTTTGGCCGAACCTCCATTCTTCCTTGGGACTGGGGTAAGGTTGAGAGGGGTAGGGGGAAGGTGAGGGGTGGTTGAGAGCCCCTCCTGGGGACTCAGGTTTCTGGGAGGGGAATTGTGTTTGTATTACCTTTTTTCCCTTGTATATTTCTGTCTATAACTGTATATACTGTAAATATCTGCTTGTA